>JABUQX010037780.1:25000-30000 GCA_015478945.1 Trachelipus rathkii
ACTAAACATGGGGACTAAGTTTCGAAAATAAGATGTAAATCCAATAAAAGAACGCGCGGATGAGACATCCGTGGGAATAGGAAAAGTTTTTAAAGCTTGAAGCTTGGTTGGATCAGCTGATAATCCTTTGGAACTTATAAGAAAACCGAGATACACTAAAGAACGTTTAAAAAAATTTGCTTTTTCTAACTTCACTTTCAATTTTGCATTTCTAAGTGCTTTGAATACAAGATTAAGACTTTCATAATGTGAATTTATGTCTTTCGAAAATACAATAATGTCATCTAAATATATCAGAGCATGAATACCTAATAAATGTGACAAAGAAGCTTCCATTAATTTACAAAAAATATTTGAAGAATTTCGGATGCCGACTGGCAATAATTTGTACTGATAATGACCTCTATTTGTGGAGAATGATAAATAAGGTCTACTTTCAGCATCTACTTCTACACAATACGGATTTGAAATAAATCCAAAGAACTATAAACGTTAGATTGGCCTAGTTTAGACAATGTGTCATCAATCCTAGGTATAGGAAATTGAATAGGAACTATATATTTGTTGAGTTTCCTATAATCTAAAACAATACGAGGTCGAGCACTATTTCGTTTTGGAATCACAAGTAAGGGACTACTGTGCGGAGAATCAGAAGGTTCGATGTATTGTTTCAGTATACAGTCATTAACCCACTCGTCTATATCTACTTGAAACTTGTGAGGTAGATTATAATTTGCAGTGAAAATATAACGGGGGGAATCAGGGGTTAATTCGAGCTTGAATTTTCCATAAGGACATACGTCTACCTTATCATTACTTAAAGCTACCACATCCTTATGTGCTATGAGAAAATCGAGAATTTGTTCTAATTGTGAACCATCCTGAAGCACTATTAAATCAGCTTCCTTGGTTGATTTAGACAAAAGAATCTCTTTATATACATTACGAAGTTCAGAATCGGAAAGACCTAAAGATGAATCTATCTTATTTACACTCGAGCAACTGCTCCTAAATGCGAGAGAATTTGCCTTTGAAACGACAAAATTTTTATCAAGAACGATCGGAGTTGAACTAAAATTTATACAATTTATTAAAATAGTACCCTCATTTACCCTACTTAAAACGTCTCCAAACAATATATTTGAAACACAATTTTTCTCTGACACGAGATATGTATTTTCCGGAGGAGATGTTCCGGCTTTAGAAATGACATTCACGGATAATATTGCTTGAGAATAAGCATTAAACGTAACCTTATCTGGTAAAGATAAATCATAGCTTTGCTCATCAAATATACAAAGTTCATGTGTAAAAGAATCATCCTCAAAATTAAGATGAGGCAAATTTGAAAAAGAATTTGCAGTATTGACTTTAACATCGTCAGAAACATAATGTGATTTATTGTTGTTCATAGAATTAAAACTTGGTTTCGGATCGTGAATTAACGGATCCCATACAGAAAGAGAAGTTTTTGAGAAACCTGTTTTACCATCTATAAATAAATATTCATTACGAAAATCGAATACAGCAGGAATAACACCTAACACATCAGTACCTAAAAGCATCTGACCTTTAAAAACACAATCATTATCTACAACAATGAGATGAATATTAAATAACTGATCATTTAAAATCAACTGAAGTTTCACCCTTCCCAAATTTCTGATTTCGTTACCCGAAATTGATCTCATAACGATATTGTTATCCTTCAATTTGAGTGGATACAACTTACGAATGTTCTCAAACTTAAAATTTTTATTCACTTTCTCGTTAGTATTAAAAATATAATTAAAATCGCATAAATAAACTCGTATTCAACTGTGAGCTTGACACTAAGATAATAACTTTTGCCTATAATTGGATCATCGTTTACGAAGTACACATTTGACATTTTAGTATTCGGATTTATAAAATTTGTCTCTAAAGGGTTAATAACGACATTTCGAGACATTAAACTCGTTCCCTTTTCCAAAAATTTGAATCATAATATGAATTTGACTTCGACGAAATCGAACCTGAATGCGGACAAACACGGAAATTTGACGTGTGTCTTAACTGATTTGAAGGCGGAGAAAATGAACTATTTGAAAAAAATTCATGCCTTCCTGGCTTATTATTCTCATATTTACTATATAAACTTGCAATTGGAACATAATTTGGATCCAAACAACTTACCTTTTCATCAAAACTTTCATCCTCAAAATGCGATTGATGCGGTGACATTCTACCACTATTTCTGTTTTCGCAATTTCGTTGGGCGGAAAATTTATTTTCTGAATAATTATTTTGAGATTTATTTGAATAATTAGCACCTCTGCTATGTATATTTGTCGAATTATGACAATAATTAACATTCGAGTTCCTTTTTGAACCATTTTGACCTCTGTCAAAGTTTGAGTTTGAACGGTTTTGAACGTACTGAATTTGGCCAGTGGGTTGACTGGGTCGAAAATTCGAACGGAGATTTGAATGATTCGGAGCATAATTATTCTGCTCAGATTGAGTTATATACCTTACCCTATTTAATCCTTCAGGAGAGAAAGGTTCCCAAGTAGTTCCCTTGCACCTACTTTGCGTCCCACGTGCATGACTTTTCTGGCACATTGTGCAAAAGGGGCGGAATATACATTTTGAAGACGGATGTCCGTGGTTTTCACAAGACTTACAGAAAAGAACTTTACGTTTAGGTTGATTATTTGATACAGAATGATAAGAATTATTAGAAAAACTTGAAGATTTAGGCATACTTTTCGTATTATAAGCCTGAGAAAATGATTGCTGAGCAGCACCTTTTTCAGCATGCGTAGCATATATTTGAACATTCGAAGTTTGATAAGAGTTTTTACCTGATGCGGAAGAGATTTTACCATCATTAAGAACATGGTTTTTCTTTAAATAAGCCTGTACCTGTTTAGGTATTGAGTTCTGTATATCAAATTCCTCGTGTATAATTCGTTGCAGTTGAGGTTTTGTATTAGCATACAAAGTTGAAAACAAAAGTAAACGTCTTTGTTCATCTGTAAATTTGACATCGTGAATTAAAGAAGATGAGTCGATGAATATTTGCAACGCTCTCTGTGCGTCAGTAATGAACTCCGGTAATGATTTATTACTGCTCCATTTAATATTTACGAATTCGTTGAAAGCTTCAAAAGAACTCTTTGAACAAATCGGTTGAGGATTTAGTTACCAAATGATGTTGAACTCTTCCCAAGATTTCGGATTCTTTAGTTCCGGGGTTGAATTTATAAGAAAGCCAACGTTACCTTCTCGAATATTCAAAAAACGAACGTATGTACGTAATTTTTCCGTATCGGATTCTATACCTTCATCTTGAAAATACAATTCTACTGATGAAAACCAATCGCTGAGACTGATTCCTTTCCAAGAATTGTCAACAAAACCAATTAATAATGGGATGTTGGGTTTAGAGTGGGAGAGACGGTCTATATTTAAAATAGGTCTAGACATAGTTTGAGAATTATCAAGAACGGAAGAAGAAAGATTTTGACTCGAGTCTCCGGCAATCGGATTTGACTCGTCGATAGGAGTTTTAATGGATTCGTCCTCGTTTAATTTTACACTATCTTCGTCGTCGGACGGCATAGAAGGAATAAAATATAAAGAAAGAAATATGAAAACTAGGAAAATAATATATTATAAAAAAAAAATAAATTTGTAAAATACCAAAAATTTGGACAGAATAAACTTACTCAAACCAGAAATGTTATATGGATAGATGGAATGTCCAGAAATATCTATTTGTATTCTTGATGAAAGTGAAGACTTTTTCTTCAAATGAATATTAAAAAAAAAAATATATTCTTAATCATAAAATTTAAAATAAATAAATAAATAAATAAGGAACCCTGAACCTATCCTCTTGCGGTATCCAGCAATTTTTCTTTCACTCCAAAAATATGGTTAGACCTCTCGGTTGAGTCTTGAAGAATTTCAAAAAAATATTTTTTTCTTTCTCTTTTCGTGCTTGCAGTACCTCAAAAATATTAAAAAATATTAAAAATATAAAAAAAATAATAAATATAAAATAAAAAAAAAAAAAAAAAAAAAAATTATATATATATATATATATATATATATATATATATATATATATATATATATATATATATATATATAATATATATATATATATATATAATATATATATAATATATATAATATATAATATATATATATATAATAATAATATATATACATAATATATATATTATATATATATAATTTGGAGAATTTCTTTTGGGGGTGAAAAAAAAATACTCCCCTAACTCCTTTAACGGCAAAAACTGACGATTTTATGGATGAAATTTTTCCACCCACAACGCACACATACGATAAATTACCTCCCGAAAAATGATACAGCCACACTTTACAAAAAAATAATAATAATTATTTAAATTTGAGTTGCACAGCGTAATTTCTCTTGCGATTTTTTTTCTTTGAGTCAGACAGGAAAATTTTTAAGAAAATCCCTCTCATTAAATATTCTTATATTTTGGAAAATTAAATGAGTAATCCTTCACATGTACTACATTCGTTAGTAAATGTACAGGAAAAAAAAATAAATAATCCTCTTCTATCTCTTATATCCCAAAAGAGATTAATCATCTACTGCGTAGCATACGAGTTATTATATATACTATATAATATATATATATATATATTATATAATATATAATAATATATAATATATATATATATATAATATATATATATAGTAATATATATATATAATAAAATATGACTGGGGAATTAAAAATATTATTATATTTAAAAAAAATATAAAAAATATATTTTTGTATATATTATATATATATATAAGAAATAAGTTTTGAAAATTTTTAGCTTACAAAAAAAAAATATTAATAGTATTTTTAATATTATAAGCCTACTAAAGAAAATGCGTCATTCCAATTCTGACATAGATGATTTCAAACACAGCTGCTGCAGAGTAATTGAGTGCGAAAATCTACTCTCGA
>JABUQX010037780.1:35000-51034 GCA_015478945.1 Trachelipus rathkii
TTATAGTATATATATTATATATTTTATATAATAATATATTTTATAATATATAATATTATAATATATTAATATATAACTATATATATATCTATATATATATATATAATTGAATATATAAATATATAATAATTGATATATTATATAGGTACAAAATTCGAAGATATTTTTCGTCTGAGCTTTCGATTATTCCGATATATCGAACAATACTATCGACATATATCGAAGTCATTGGATGATATCATTTATAAACTTCGATATGTCATAATATTATATATATATATAATATATATATATATAATATATATATATATAAATATATATATAGTAGAATACCTATATATATATATATATATTTAATATATATATACTGATATATAGATATAATAGGTTAGTGTTCTAAAGCTGACATCATGTAACTAGAGAACAACAGCACCTACAGTAAGGCATACAATTGTTGCATATGCATGGCACAAAAAAAAAAAGACTTTGACCGCAAAAAATAGGGCGCCCGAGTGTTAGGGGTGTTTAAAACATAACAAATACCCACGGGGTTAGACCACCCCCGATGTCAGGATGTCGGGTGGTCTCTCGGCCTCTAGGTGACTACGGGGGGGACTAATCCCCCCCTCCTTGGAATGTCTCCGGAACCCCCGCTCTATTGTCTTTGGGTGTCGCGGGGTTCCTCCGACCATCCCCTCCGGGGTATGAAAATCCCCCCCCTTCGTCCCCAATTCAGCTCAGCCCCCTAAAAAGGGATAAACTGCCTTTTTAGGGGGCTCGGAAGCCGTAGCTAGCCCCTATAAATGGCCAGATGAATATATATATGATAGTTGATATATAATTATTATAATATATATATATATATATATATATAACTTAATTCAAAAATCATATTAATAATTTCAATAATAGTTTCAATAATAATTCAGCCGTCTTCACGTGCTGTTAGCGTTAACCTGATCTAGCGTAGATTATATACTACAATATAGAAATGTGTAAATCACATCATATTAAATAATTATATATAATAATAATATAAATATATATCTCATCATGGTCAGCGTATACCTACCATATATATATATATACTACTATATATTCACTACGTATATATCTAGCTATATACTTGATGCCATATAATATATATAAATATATTATAATATATATATATAGTCATATAATATGTATATTAATATATACTATACCATACTCTTATATATATATTAACATACCTATATAATATATTAGTATATATATATATTATATATACTATATATTATATATAATGTATATATAGTATAATAACTAGTAGTGATTTACTTGCCATAGTTACTTTGAATCTTTCGTTATATATAAAATAAAAAATTTGTACCTATTTCTCAAGCTTCAAAAATTTTGCACACTATATTATTACCTGCTTATGCTTAGTAAAAGCAAGAAAATGCCTTTAGGAAGGCTTTTAAGGCCATTTGCCATCTTATAATAACATATGCTTATTAAATGACACATACACAATTAATATTTAAAAAGTCACATAAATAAATAAATTAAATCTGTTTAAATTTAAGTTTGCAACAGCACAAGCGATATCAACTTAATCCTACAAGGTCAAAATCCGAATAGACGATTTTTTGTTTATTATCGCTGGATATCGATATATCGATATACTTTAAACTAATACTTCGATATATCGATTGAAATTCAAAAATATCGTAACTATCGAAAACTCAGACGAAAGATTGAAATAAGATATACATATATATTATATTATATATATATATTATATATATTATATATATATAACTAGTATAGTATATATTATAATATATATTATATATAATATTATTATATATATATATAGTATATCTATTATAACAATAGATATATAGACACTATATATAATTATATATATATATATATATTATATAAATATATATGATATATATTATATATATATACATATATAATATATAATAATATAAGGAAAAGAATAAAACAATAATCTACAACCAAATATTTTTATTTTAAAATTGAAGGTGTTATGGCAAACAATTTTGTTTTCTTTTTATTTTTTTAAAACAAAAAAAACTATAATGAGATTTTTTTTTTTTTACAAAAAAAAAAAAAAAGTAAGAAGACCTTTTTGGAAATATTCCATATTTATATTTAGGTAGAAAATATTGACCATTATCCAAGAGGTGTTAGTTTGTCTTGTGCAATCCTCTGCAATCCATGGTTTTCTATTTCATCCTCTTCGCGTTTCACTTCCCCAAAGGGTATCCTTAAGTTGCTCTTTACCATACACTGAAATGCTTGTAAAACATGTTTAATGGGTACTCCTATCCACCATCCTACTTCTTTACAAGTATTCCCCACATAAATTTGCAAGCTCATAGTTAAAAAAAACATAACATAAAGCCACCTTAGAGATGCCTGCAAGGTCAGCATTCAAGCAATACGCCTACTTCGCCCCTCACCTCATCATAACTTGGGGGTTGGCGGGCTCCGGTGATGGGATTAATATCCCGACTCGCTCTGGTGAAATGTCTTCATTTTCCATTAATTTTCAATATTCGTGGTTTTTTCTCTTTCCACTTTGTTGAATATCATTTCCCTTTCTTTAGACCGCACGTCTTTTCTTTGACCCCAACTCAGGACCTTGAGCTCTCTGACAGCAAACCATACTCTATTCTTGTTGTTGTCTATCCTCAATTTTTAGCCATAAGCGGATGTGGCGTGTACGTACGGAACGATGTTTATGCTCTCCTTTTTCTAATTTAGAGTCTTCTGAATTTTATACCATTATCTCCTGCCAATCAATCTATACTCAAATGGTCGACAGGAAATGCTCGTAATCCCACCTAATTCTATTGGTTATTCTTAAAATTCTTCCAGTATCATAACTTCAAAGATAGGAAACAATTTCATGATCACCTCCTTTTTATTAAATTCTTGGGTAATTTCGAATATCTATCTCCTAGCGATCTAATGAATGGCTTTAGACAATTCAAAATGAACTTGAATATATTATGGAAACTCTCTATTATAGATCCCTGACAGTGTTTCTTTCCAGGGACAATTTTTCGCCGGGGGGCTTTACAGAGATCGGGGGCGCACATAAGATATAACAAATTTACATAAATAAAGTATAAGGATTTTTGCACTTGTCAGCTAATTAGTATCTTATTAGATTACTGGTCTTTACTGAAATAGAAATATCGAAATATAAACAAATCTGTTACTTGCAAAAAATATTAGCAATCTATTTGTGAAATTTATTGGGAAAGTTAGATAAATAAAATAACATGAAGGTACAAAACAGTATTATGAGAACATATTATAATTAAGATATATCATATATATATAGTATATATATATATAATATTATATATATATATATATATATAATATATATATATATATATAATATATAAATATATATATATAATACTATATATAGTATATATATATTATAGTAGAGAATATGACCTTTTTTTCAAATAAGGAAATAGATCTTTGGTAAAAATAAATTTATATATATATATAGATATATATATTATATAATATATATATATATATATATATAATAATATAATATATATATATATATATATATATATATATATATATTATATATAACACTTTCGTAGGCCGTATCCCCACGTTAGTACTTAGTAAGTTAGGGGTATTAAAGAAGTAAGGTTTAAAGGAATCCGATACGACGAAGTTTTCTTCGTCGATACAAGGTCTTACAGTTTGGTTATAGAAAATCCTTAGTTGGATCTCAGACCATATCGATGCTTATCATCATTACAAGCATTAAGGTTTCTGGCAGCATCCATATTTCTTGTCTTACTTAGTATTCGGTTCATAGTGACTGAACGATCTTTTAACCGAGACTATCGTTACAGGAATTGACAAGAAAGATTTAACAGAGCTTTTGTAACTCGCAATATCCCAAGTCCGCTTCCAATATTTTCTACAATGGGCTTTCATCTGCTTTAAAAATATTGTTCGCTTTCGACGCATGGAATTTGATATAAAAAAGAAGGCATTTCAGGTCAGCTTAGTACCCACCATTTCCGCATTAAGCATGGAAATCTGTCACCAAAATTTTCAACTTCAATATCCGGTAAATTTGTTAAATGACTGAAACGTCTCAAAGCGGACTAGCAAATATCCATAGTATATCAATTGATTGTCGTTGAACCTTCTTCCAATTTCTTCGATTACACTATCGCATATATTTTCATCCCTTTAAAAGCATTTTTCTTATCTTCATCAGCAATTAGGCGCACTTCAGATGGCAAATTTCTCCATTATTTCACACCGAACGTTTTTTGAATGTCACTGATTGACGTCCTCTACACTGATTTGCAATGTATTTTTGCAGGTGCAATTTGGTCCAGTAATTAGGGGTTAACTTACATTATATATATACTATATATATATAATATATATATATATATTAATATATATATATATATATATATATATATATATATATAATATATATAATATATAAATATTATGTACTATATAATATGAAGATCATGATGAAAAATAAACACTAATTAAAATTATTATCATTAACTAAGCCCACTCTTTAAGGAGACAGCCCAATTTTGGCGGCCTGGGGTGGAGCCCCATTTTGCAGCCCCACCTAAGAAATGACAAAAAAATTTCGAATTTCAGCGATTTTGGACAAATAAACACCAAAATGTAGCTTTTTTTTGCCCTCTAAAAACGTTGTTTTCCGGTGTTTTCTGTCTGTAGTCATTCTTTAAGAATTGTCAAATTTTCAAAACCATGTTTTTGACATTTTTTTATCAACTTCCAATTTTTTTCCATAATGACTTCAAACTTGAAAATATGCATAGATAGGTCCATTATCTAAAAAAAGTACAGAAGTACTTTTTTCGATTTTTTGAGTTTTGTGCTCAGCGTTGTCAATTTCCAAAACCACTTTTTTTTTGAATTTTGAAATGAGAATATTCAGATACTTTTTTTTTATGTTCGGGGCGAAGTGATGAAATTTTCAAGCATATGTAGTCGGGAAGAGGCACATTTTTTAGATAATTTCTTTGTATATTGCATTAGTTTTGGATTTGTCTTGGAAACAAATTAAAAAAAAAACAAAAAAATTTGGCCTTTGTTTTTGGGAAATTTTTCTTTGGGTATACAAAAAAATTATTTAAGTAAATAAAAATATATCTCGGCCAACTATACAAGCCCTGAAATTTTTTGATGTTAATCGGATAATAGAAATAAAAATAAGATCAATATTTCACTTTTCCAAAAATTTAAATCGTTCAAAATGTGAAATATTGAAGATTTTTTTTTCGTACTTATAAAATACAACAATCAAATTTCAGGCTTGTATAAATTTTTTAAAAATTTTCCCCAAATTTCCCAATTTTTCATTCAAAATCAAATAAAAAATGGGTTTGGAAAAATGGGACAACGCTGAGCACAAACTCAAAAAATCGAAAAAAGTACTTCTGTACTTTTTAGAAAATATAAACCTATCTATGCATATTTCAAGTTTAAAGTCATTTACGGAAAAAATTCTGGAAGGTTGATTCGAAGAATGTCAAAAAACATGGGTTTTGAAAATTCTGAAAATTCTGAAAGAATGACTACAGACACAGGAAAAACACCGAATAGCAGCGATAAAGATGGCAAAAAAAGCTACATTTAGTGTTTTATTAAGTCAAATCGCTGAAAAATTTTCGAATTTTATATCATTAGGGTGGGGCTGAAACATGGGGATCAGCCCCAGCTCAAAATTGGATCTTGCCCTTTAACTAATTGGACCTTTTCGAAAGGAATTTCTATAGCAATACCCATTTTCTCAGAAGTCAGAATTAACAACTTTGCTATTTTATTGCCATATCTATCATGTTTTCCATGCTTTCTGGCTGATTTTATTATTTATCGCTAGATAATATATGGATTTAAACATACTTTTTATGTTTATTTGCTTTATTTTGTAATTTACCGGCCACAAAATAATTCCATCGCTCCGATTTTCTCCGCGGCGGGCACTCGACTGTTTTTTTGCCCCCCCGGAGTGTGATGCCTGAAAGAAAAACACTGACCCTGATCGTCTTAAAGATATATGACAAACCTTAATCACTATAAATAAAATATATATATATAACTATATTATATAATATATTAGTATATACTATTATATATATATATATATATATATAATAATAGTATATATATATTATATAAATATATATATATACTATACTATAATATATAATATATATATATATATTTATATATTATATATATATATATATATATTATATATTATATATATATTATATATATATTAATATTATATATATATAATAAATTTTATATACTCTATACTATATATATATATATACTATATATACTACTATATATACTATTATATATTAATATATATACTATATATATAGTATATATAATATATAATATAGCCAAAATAATATACATATATATATATACGTATATATATATGTATGCTATATACTTATGAAGTATATACTATATATATTATAATGTATATATATACTTTATTACTATATATATATATACGTTATATATATATATATTATACGCTATACATATATACTATATATATAATATATATATATCACTATATATATATATATAATTATAATATATATAATATATACTATAGTATATATATAGCTATATAATATATATATAATATATAGTTATCTATATACCTATTCTATATAAAAGGAAACTGGTATAAAATCCAAATCTGTACACAATAAAATAAAATATTTTTATTTGAAAATTGAATTACTTATCTAAATAATGATTGTTTTCTTTTATTTTATAGAAAACGAATTTTAGGAGTAACTTTTTTAAAATTAAATTTATGCTTTTACATATCAATTTGTTGACATTATCCAAGAGGTGTTAGTTTGTCTTGTGCAATCCTCTGTAATCCGTTGTCTTCTGTTTCATCCTCTTCGCATTTCAATTTCCCAAAAGGTATTTGTTGCGTAAATTTCGACCTTACGCTGGAGTTCTTGTTTAACATGTTAAATGGGCACTCCTACCACCATCCCCGTTCTTTACAGGTACCCCATAGATTTACAAGCTCATAGTTAAAAATGACGTAACGTAAACCCTCCTTGGAGTTGCTTGGAGAGGCGGCATTCAAGCAATACCCTTTCTTCACTCCTCACCCCATCACCACTTGGGGGATAGCGGTCTCCGGTGATGGGGTCGACACCTGGGTAGACCTCGTCGCCGACTCGCTGTCGTGCACTGTCTTCACTTTTCACTAATTTTTGCAATATTCGAAGTTTTATCTCTTTCCACCTTGTTTGAATGTAATTTGCCCTTTCTTAAGACCGCAGCGTCTTCCTTTTGACCCCAACTCAGCGGACCGTTGAGCGCAGTTCTGACAGGCAAAACATTGACTCATTTCTTTCCGTCAGTCTCGCACTACTCAATTTTTTAGCCAATTGGCAGGTTTGCGTGCATGTACGCAAACGCTGCTTATGCTCTTTCTGTTTCTCCATTTAGAGTCTGCATAATATATACCACTATGCATTGTATATTGAAGATGTATTTATTATTTTATTTATTCTTAGTTATTTATTATTACTTTACCGATATTTTTTAAGAATCTTAATCAAATGAGCTACTTAATTAGTTAATTACGGCAATTGCAAATATTCTAAATTTTACCTACCACCTTAATCAAAAGGAAGACCAAATGTTGTCAGACTTCGTCATGCAGTGATTTCAGTTCGTTTGCCACGCCGATGGAGATAAAGAACTGTCATACATAACCAATTCCCTTTTAACAAGTATACACTATCCCGCTAACTTTAGACCTACAGGTCGACATTGGTGAAAGAAATTTTTCCAAGCACTACAGTATTTGTCTACTCTCGAATACGGTTTTTTATTGTTATTTCTATTAGCCAAGTACAACTAGAACTACATCACCCAACATATATAAATAGCTATATATATGAATAAGCTCGCTCACCCTAATATATACTATTATTATCTATCGTAACATATATATTATAATATATATCGATATATAATATATTATATATTATATATATATATAGCAGTTACCGTGGGTTTCGTTAGCCTAATTATACCACACATACTTACTATAAATAAAAATAATATATATCATATAAATCCGATCTCGATAAGTGTATGTTGGTGAAAATTAAATGAAATATATATAATATATTAATATATATTATAATATTATATATAATATTATATATTATATATATATATATATATATATAAATATATATATATTATATATATACATATATATATAATACTATATTATAATATATATTATAACCTATATATATATAAAATATATATTATATTTTTTTATCCAAAATGATAACTCGAAATATGACCTGAAAAAATAGGTCGATAGATCATAGGCGGATGGATGAGCAGGGACTGCAGGGATGTTGGTCTTGATTTACTGAATTACTGCATTTACTGCTTTAAAATCAGTAAACTATTACGCACTTTACTGTGATATTTTATTCAAAGAACTTATTTTATGTTATGTCAGGATAAAATTTGTTATTTTTAATGTTATTTTGGTTAAAAACTTTTTATGTTGCAAAAATTCGTCTGGGATGTATGATATTTAGACGATGTATCTGATGAATTTTTTTTTAATATTACGAAGTTGATGTAAAAAAATTGTTACGTTAGCATTATATTTGTTGTCAGTATGATGCTAACAGGTTATGGTAAAACTTTGTTAAATATTACGATTGTTAATTTAAAATTATCATTGATATGCTGAGATATGTTTGAAAAAGTGGTGAATAGAGTTTACAATTTGTAATGAAGTGTTATGTAGTTTCTGTTGGTTAAGCGCGGGAGTTTGTTAATGTTAGTAGTTTATTCGTACGTATGGTGTTAGGTTTGTCGTTGTAAATTAATTCTTAGTTCAGACTATGTTATGTACTTGTATTAATGAAAAACGTTGTTACGTTTAAGCATATATTCGATGGTCGGTATATTAAAGAAGTTATTTTGTGTTATGTTTACCGAAAATGATATCCGAGATGGACATGAATCACTGAGATCAAATAGATCAAAAAGGCATGGAGAGAGGGGTGGGGATGGGTTGGTGGTTTGATTTACTGATTTACTGATTTACTGCTTTAAAATCAGCTAAACTATTACAATTTACTATTATATTTTATTCAAAGAACTTTATGTTGATATCTGTTGATAAGTTAAAAACTTTGCTATGTTTACCCAGTTATTCATTGTACTGCTAGATAATTAAAGACAATGTTATGAATGAAATTTTTGTTAAATATTACTGTGTCAATGTTAAAATTAACGGTTAAATTTTTAGAGATATGCTTGGGCGGAAAAGTATGAAAGTAGGTTAACGTTTTGTTACGCAATGCTAGCTACTTTACTGGTGTTAAGTGTGGGAACTTTGTTAATGTTAGTGTTTATTCGTTGCGTAAGGTGTGTTTCCAGGTTTTGTCACTTGTACAACTATTTCTTAGTTCTGGTCATGCTTTGTTAGCTTTATTAATGAAAACTTTGTTACGTTTAGCATATATTCGTTGGTTAGTATATAAAGAACTTATGTTTGTACTATGTATTGCATTGTTGTTGTTGTCTAACGAGAAAATATACCCTTTTGAACTGTTATGGTTCATTCGTACGTCGAATTCTTGTTTACTTTCTTCTGATCGGTTGAAAGAAAGAATCTCATTACATTAAGGTTGTTTATACACTATTTTCTTCAGAAGGATAGTTTTTCGCTGTGTTGATACGAATGACATCTCCCCGCTTCTCTACGCTGGTTGTTGATATCTTCACGAGGAGTTTCCGTATTCACAACGATGTGTCATTTACATTTAATCGTAAACCGTTTGGCGACTGCAACATTGCTTGTATTCCAGCCAAAGGGTTAAAATAAAATAAGTATTGCATCACTTTATGCAAATGTTTAAAGCATAAAATCATTTTCCATTTTTAGAGTTGGTATTTTCTGAAATGGGGACGGAGTCTTAAAAAAGACCGGATAAGTACAAAAAAACTTTACTTTGTTCGTCCTTACTCGTTAGGTATTATGATGGTTAGGTACGGTTATGATAAATTTTGGTAAATATTACTATGTTAATGTAAATCCCGCAGTATGTCGCTTTATTGACTAAGTTGTTAATGAAAGCTGTTTATTCGTCTGGTTGTTTGTGTGTTAAGTACGTTATGTTCATGAGTTAGCTTTACAAGAGAGTAAAAACTTACTTTGTTGTCTGTTACCCATTAGGTATATGCAGGTTAGGTAAGGTTATGCTTAATTTTTTGCTTGTTAAATTTACTATGTTAATGTAAAATTAAACATTGTCATGTTGAGATATGTTTGATAAAAGGCGACTGGGATTATGTTTTTGTGAGCCTTGTTAGTTACTGTACTGCTTGATAAGTTTGACCCTTGTTAATCGTTAGCAGTTCTATTTCTTGCTTAGATGCTGTCAGTCTTGTCGTGAATTATATTCTTTTCTAGGCTATGTTATGTTGGCTTATCTAGGATGTAAAAACTTCTGCTTACGTCAGCTTACTTTTGCCTGTCTGTTATGATTAAATATACAACGAACGGTTGGGCGTAACATTCTTCTCAATATTAACCATGTAATTAAAATTGAACATTTTCATGTTAGAGACATGCTGACAAGTGTGACATTCAACAAGTTTACGTCTTTTGTTTTATTGTTAGTTACGTTACTAGTTGTAAATGTAGGACTCGTTGTTAACGTTTAACAGTTTCATATTCATGTTCTACATAAGACGTGTCCAGTTTGTCTTGGCGGTCTATAATATCCATGAAGTTTAGACATGATGCGAAGTAAGCTTTATTAATGTGACAACTTTGTTATTATGTTCATGTTTTATCCATAGTGATACTCGGAATGTGACTTGAATTCAATAGATCAATAGATTCATTGTTCAAGGCTGGACAGGAGGTGGTTTGGGGTGGTGGGTTTGTGATTTACTGATTACTGGATTAGGTACTGTAAAAACGTTTACAATTCTTTAGTAAAAATTTGCACTTAAATCACTAGATCAATACGATCAACTACGACTCATTACATCAAATTAGATCACAAACTGGTCAGGAGGGTAGGTTTGCGCGTGACTTGATTTACTAAGATCCATTACTGATGCTAGGTATGTAAAAATGACCAATTTTAGATAAAAAATTGACCTTAAATCAACCTAGCAATCCAATAGATCCAAATAGAAATAGAGTTGGACAGGATGTAGGGCTAATGTGATTGATTACTGACTTTAACTGATTGTAGGTACGGAAAACAGTGACAATTTAGTAAACAAAATTCTCTGACCGTAATCAAAATGAGATCAACTTAAGATCAATCAGACCAATAGTATCAATACATGCACAACTGGTCAGGAGGGGGGGTGGGTTGATTACTGATTTACTGATTTAGGTATGTAAAACATGACATTTTAGTAAGAAATGTGACTTAAATCATTAGATCAATAGACTCAATAGATCAATAGATCCACACACACACACAGGAGGGTGGGTAGATGGTGGTTTGATTTACTGAATTTTACTGATTCTAGGGGTATGTAAAACGTTACAAATTTAGTAAAAAAATTTGACCTTAATCAATAGATCAATAGCATCAATAGTCAATAGATCATGATGGACAAGATGTGTAGTTGGGTGGTTGATTTACTGATTTACAGCTTTTGAGTATGTAAAAACGTAAATTTGTAAGTTATTAAACAAAAAAGAATAGAATTTTTATTTATTTATGTATTATTTATTTATTTATTTTTTATTTTTATTTTTCATGATAGGTTCTGAAACCATTATTTTCGAAATCTACAGACCCAAATGAAAGCATATTCGAAAGACACCAAAATTGTACCATTACACAAAATATTTAATAATCGCATCGCACCGAGCTAGCCACCCGGTGCAGCTCGTCAACTCACATTTCTCGAGTTAGACTCGTTCTCAATATTCTTTCCTCTTTACTCTCCTTCATCTTCTTTTCTTTCCTCCTTCGACCTCGATGTTTTGCACTCTGTGTTTTCTATCAGGACCCCCCCCATTAGGGGTCCTAGACATTCCTACACGGATTTATAACCAACATATTCGAGTTCTACGAACCTCAATAACCTATCATAAGGATACCAATATTTTGTTACTACGAAATGTTTATTAAACTCAGCACCACACCGCTCCGGCACCGGAGCCGGTACTGACTCCGACTCCTCTGATTCTGAATCCTTTCTTATTCTCTCCTCCTTCCTCCTTTCCTCTCCTTCCCTTTTTTCTTCTCTTCTTCCTCTGTTTTCGCATTACATGCATTTCTTCTTTTTTCAAAGGCCCCTCCTCCGGGGGTCCCTGACTCTGAATCCGAAATCCAAACTACCCGACCCGCCTCCGACTCGAAGTCGAATGCCTCTTCACCAAGTTTCAGGCTTGCTACGATCAAATTCTTTTAATCTTTGTGACAGGTTAGCGGTCCCCGCTTACATGGGGGGACGCAGAAGGGACGATAATCCTCGCTCTCCGACGAGATTTACGTCATCATATAATCTCACATCAATATTTAGCCCGATACGTCTTAAGCCTCAAACATGGTTTTCAGGACGAATTTGACCTTGGCCGCTAAGGGTGGCAAACACCCCCTTACGGTACCTACGTCACAAAACTCGCGTGGGATCAAGTTTAACCACATACATAGATTATATTCCAAGTTTGAAAGAGGATTAGCTCTATCCTTCCTAGCGAATAAGGCCGTGGGTTCCGCCCCAGTGTTGTCCAATACACATACTATATTATCACTTATTATATATACTAATTATATATATATATATATATAGTATAAACCTATATGATATAATATAGAATACTATTACACGTACCTATCCTACATATAGTTAATTATACCTAACTATACCTACATTTATATATATATAATATAATATTATATTATATCAATATTATATATATATACTATATATAATATATAATATATCTATCTAATATATATATTATTATAATATATATATATATAGTTATATTGATATATTATAATTATTATCTATATCAGTATCTTATAATTATATATATCACATTATTATATATATATATATATATATATATATATATATATATATATATATCATAGTATAATATATATATATGATCACAATATATTATATATGTTGAAGGCAGGCATTTCCTCCTCGCCCACCAATAATTACTGTACACCTCTCATAGCTAGCTCTGTAGATCAAATCTTTTCGCTATTAATTTTATCTATATATGAAAAATTAAGTTTAACGATATCTACAGCCCGAATGACTTCTATTGTTCGTAACAAATGAGTCACTGCAATTGTCTGTCCCGCCGAAATGCCTGGCCATCTTTCGAGGGAAGGAAGGCATGTAACGGCCTCGAGATACCAAGAAAAGAGGTCGCATCTTTAAAGCTCGGCTCAATTTGAAAAGAAACCCGCGAAATAATTGTGTGTTCGATTGTAGGACTTGTTATATGATAACTTTCTCACCCATTTTACTAATGACTCGTGAATGTAGACCTATTGTGCATTGCAACCAACAAATCTGATTCCTGACATTTTAAATTGTTCTTAACATTGATACAATTATTTACTACCTGACTATGTGATTTAATTAGTCTTAGGAATAAAAGAATAAAAAGTAATTTACTCCTTCATTAATCACTGATTAACTCGTTCAAAGGAGTTATTAACACAAGAATGGGACCTTCCCAGACGCGAACTCGATCAAACACACCAATATCACCAGCCCAAAGTGAAAGTGGAGAAAAAACACAACGCAAAATCATAATAAACAAAATTTTAATCAGTGAAGAAAAAAAAAAAAGTCCGATTCAAAACACAAACACACACAAAAAACATACAACAACAGTTCAAACTAACAAAAAAAAAAAAAAAAAAAAAAAAAAGGAAAACCGTTAAAAATTCACCCAAAATTGAAACAAGAAGCAAAATGACTCGTACAACTGGGCTTGAAATCTCGAACCCCAATTCACTTATCCCTCACGAATTTCTTGCTCCAGAATGGGGGAATAAGAGAAGCAGACAACTTTTCTCAAAATAGACAAGGAGAATCTTCAACTCACGAAAACAAGATAGACCACCTGATAGCGATACAGAGAAAAACCACGGAAGGAATAATTTCTCTAATTGGAACAATCAAAAACCTAATGAAGACAATATGCGAGAATTCAAGGAAATCTACAATCAACATTAACGATCAAGACTTAATACAGGGAAACGTAGAAGCTCCTCTCTGGTTCCAACAACGGGCCAAAGGGGGGGAATAAACACGCGGCAAAATACTTACTTTAGACGGAAAAATTTTAATATTAGAGGTAACAATTTTAGAAATAACTTTTACAATAATCATTATAATAATAGTCACAAAATAACTGTAATAGTAGAAATTGGTTTTATTAATAATAATATCATAATAATTTTAGTAGAAATTAATTTGTAACAATAATCATTATAAATGATAGTCGATAATAGTAATATATATGAATAGAAATATTATTATTATAATGAATAATAATAATCATAATAACGGTAGGAATTATAGCCATGATTACAGACATTTTGCTGGTATTCGTTATAGGAATTTTGGGGGGTTTACTTATGGGGGTTATCCGAAATATCCGGGGGGAGAGCAGAATGTTTTCCGTCGAAGAAGAAATTATTACTCTAATGATTTTAAAAATGCATGTTACAGAAGAGGTACTTTTGATAATTATAATTATAGGCAATATAGAAATATTGATCATAATGTTTATAAATGGAATAGGGTACCAAACTATAATGATGATTATAATAATAGAAATGCGAATCATGATCGAACTTATAATGATTATAATTATAATAGAAGCACAATTTATAATAATAAATATAAATATGTCAGGAATACCAACTATGATAATAGAAATATCTGTCATAATAATTATAATGTTACTGATCCGACTATAGCCACTATTATAGAAGATGTCTCTGATGGGGAATTATTTGTCCCTCCCATTGAAACACTTCATTCACGGTGAAACGGGGGACAAGCTCGGAGGCTGAGTTCTAATTTTGATTTATACGTAAGCTCGCACGCTTGAGGCGGGGCGAAGAGGTAGTTTAAGTAAGATATAAGAAAACGTGATGTTTAAAAATGCTGTAAATAACTAACTGCGGGGGAGGGAAAGGAATACCGATAGCGCTCATGATTTAATTGCCGAGGCGAGAGTTGAGGAAGAACGATTGAAAGATCCTGAATATTCACCAATAATAATAATAATGAAAAAAATAATAATAATAATAATAATAATAATAGTAATGAAAAGAATAATAATTATAATAATGAAGAGAATAATAAAAATAATAATAATAATAATAATAATAATGAAAAAAAAAAAATAAAAATAAGATTAATAATAATAATAAAATAATAATAATAATATAATAATAATGATAATATAATATAATAATAATGATAATAATAAATAACAATGAAAAAAATAAAAATATAATAAAATAATAATAATAATTAATAATAATAATGAAAAATAATAAAAATTAATAATATAGTAATAATGATGATAATATAGCGACGATTTTGATGATCTTTGCTATATGAGTTTCTAATATGCGAAAATGATGTATCCTTTTTTAAAAGGAAATTATGTTAATATTAAAACTGCAATGATGACTAAGAGGGCAAATTTTATGAGATTTTATTCCGTCACTGATAGAAGAACTTCAATGAATAATTATTTAATTAAAAATTAGTGAAGTTCTGTTAAATTTAATACGACCTTCCAAAGGACATAGAGTGCGGGTATGCAATAGGATCTGGACTGCCGGCTAACGGGGACATTGCATACTCTATTTATAAATAAGAAAAATTTGATATATCGCCAC
>JABUQX010037781.1:0-7500 GCA_015478945.1 Trachelipus rathkii
TGTAGCAGTCACCCATAATAGACCGGACATCGTAGTTAAGGACAAAAGAGATCAAAAGTGTTATATCATAGAAGTGGGAGTCCCAAATGATAATAACGTGGCGGCATATGAAATAGAAAAGGAGGTAAAATATCAAAGACTCAAACACGAAATAAGAAGAATGTGGAACACCAATGACATCGTGGTGATTCCAATAATAGTTGGAAATCTGGGTGTAATAAAGAAGAGTCTCATAAAACATCTGGAGAAGCTCCCAGTATCTGTCAACACACTGGAAATGAGCGTAATGGTTGTAAGGAAAAGCATAGCAATCTTGCGACTTGTGTTGGGATTTGGGTAAAAAATCTTTTTGGGAATGTCCTTATGGTCAAGGTTTGACCACGGACAAAAAAAATAAAAAAAAAAAAAAAAAAAAAAAAAACAAAAAAAAAAAAAAAAAAAAAAAAAAAAAAAAAAAAAAAAAAAAAAAAAAAAATAAAATTATTTAAATGTTCTGAGTGCAGCTATGAGTGTAATCAGATGAAAACATAAGAAGTATCCACATGCTTAATCATGCTAAATATAAAAAATTATTTAAATGTGCTGAGTGGCAGCTTTGAGTGTAATCAGAAAGGAACTAAAACAGCACATGCTTACATCCGAGACTACAAAGTTTTAAGTATGCCTGATGCAGATTTGAGTGTAAGTCAGAAAGGAAACTTAAACAGCAAACGATGCTTAAATGCATCGAGATATCAAAGTTATTACAATGCTCTGAGTGCAGCTTTGAGTGAATCAGAAAAGGAAACTTAAAAACCAGACCATGCTTAAGGCACTCGAGATAACAAATGTTATTTAAGATGCCTCTGAGGTGCAGCTTTGGAGGTGTAATGAGAAAGGGAAGCTTAAAAAAGGCACATGCTAAGCATCGTCGATACAAAGTTATTTAAATGTTCTGAGTGTAACTATGAAAGTAATTATAAAAGTGATTTAAAAAAACATTTGCTTAACGCGACGTGGAGGTATGCAAGAACCCCCTGTGAAAAGGGAAGAATAAAAATAAACAAGAATAAATTTTCAATTATTAGTTAAGAAAATGTTCCAGTTTTGGCAGTACCATCTTAGGGATGTAAATAATCTCCTAAATAGAATCCAGATTCTTTTGTACAACGTATTTTAATTTCTCTTACAAATTGATTATAATTTACTTTTAAATGTTAATAAAAATATTTTTGAAAACCAAAGAATTTGCGAGTCACAATCGAAAAGTTTCTGGCTCAGCTGAAACATTAAATAAGTTCTTCGTTAGTTTAAATGGAAGAGAAACCATTTAGAATTTTATTTGGTAATAATTAAGTCTGCTGTATAAATTTTCATCTAAGGATAAATAATTTATAGTTTATAAAGAGAATATTTCCTCTTGGGGCTTAAACTAAAGTCACTAAGTCTAATTAAATTAAACACAAGTCACCCATGACTTATAATTATTATATTTTAATTGAAAGAAAAGTTTGAAATTCTTTATTAAATTCGAAATCTTAATAAAACCTTAAAATTTGATTGTAATTAATTCCTGAGGAAACTTCTGACTACAAATATTACAATTAAGCAAAACTCGAATGAGGCAATTGGATTCAAAGCCTATGGAATACATTTTTTGATAAAACAAAGATTAAACGAAAATTATAAATAATAACATTATAATTAACTTGTAAAATTTCGAAGTACAAATGTAAAGTCCCTCAAAAGTTGTAGTAAACATGTTTCTAAAATAAACTTAGAAAAATTGCCTAGAATCAAAATGTTTTCTGAAAAAATAAATAGGCCGATGATATCACAAATAGAAACGAAAACCGTATCTTGTAGCTAACGTTTTATTTCCTACATAAAGTTCATGCTAGAATCGGAACAAAATAAAGACTATGTTTGGGAAAATGGTAATCAGAACGTTTTCAATGTCTACATAATGAGACAGTAACTAGTTAAAGAGCTCATGTATTTAATATTAAACCTTGTGAGTAAAGGTTCCTAAATCTTCTCAATATCTCTTTAATAAATGAAACAAAAGGCACTGATAAATGACCCTTCATCCCATTCCATCCTTTTTACACACCGACATTGGAAGAATCTTCAAAAGATTTTTTAATTAATCATCTGACCCTTGACCCGGAGTTTAAAGTACCTATACCATCAGAACCATAAATGGAAATTTGAAAATTTTGTTGCAAGACAATCTTAGGAAGGCATCAGAAAGGACGTAAAGAAGATTAACAGGACAGATTACTACTAGTTTTTTTTTTAAGAGAAGTGATTAATTTGTAAATAGATTTACGAGTAGTATCATTACAGGGTGGATATATAAGAGGAATATGGTTTTTAGTTTATTATAGAAAGTGAAAATATTAGTATTAAACAAAGCATTATAAGTTACAGTAGTACATAATGAAATAAAATGCACACCTCCAGACTGAACCACCACCTCACTTTTGATCGATTGTTATAGATGAAATTCATATTACAAATGATAAAAGTTTTTAATTGCAGTGAAATCGAATGTGGGAGTTTATCACGTGAATCAATAATATCAAAAAGTAAATTTTGATGAATATTGATGGAAATTTTGTGGAAGAGAGAAAGAGAAGTTATGATCTTTTTTTGAATTTAAATAGCCGAATAATTTAGCGAGAAGAAGAGGTTTTGAACCATGAATTTCCATCTAAGTATGACTAGGAAAATTTTGACGACTGGAACATTGAACTGACTCGACATGAAGTATGTCTTTCTACGCGAAAAAGGAATGGTATGATACTCGTGTTGATTAGGTATTCGTCAAGTAGAAGTTGAAATTTTTAAGTAGAATGAGGTCTTCCTTTCTGTGAAAATGATATGCTGATGTTGATTCTCCGTAAATGGTAATTGAACTGCTATGATTGGTCGACAAAACCCTTTGAGGAAAGAGAGAATTATCCTATAGTTGATAACCATTTCGACTCCTGTTTTCCTTTGACGAAATTGTTTAAAATTTAGCTAGTGCAATATGCTGCTCTCAAACAAATGAAGAAGAGGAGAGTCAGTATGTGTCAAACAGGCTAAACCACCTCCTTTTGAAACGTACTGAACGTGCGTTACTGAGTGAAATGAACACTGCGGATAGATGAAGTTTAATGTTGCAAAGACTCGTAAATGTTTCATGTAACCATGTAAATATCTAAATGGATTCCCTCTGGCAGTTTATCGCTCCATGGTTCTCCTTCGAGTTATCTAAATTCACTACAGAAGACAACATTTATTCCCATTCTACCGCCCACACGACCTCACTTCCAGTTTACACGGACAGTTCTAAATCGGAGAGAGGTACGTAGGTAGGTGCTTCTGTGGGTTTTCATGATTGGAACAGTTTCTTATACGCTCTCCTTTCACGCTTCGGTTTTTACAATGCAAACTATTAGTCCATCCTTTTTGGAGATTTAACAGATCTTATGGTCCACAAATCTCCCGCGACGAAGAGAGCGTTTTTTCCTTATAAATTTTCTCCATACTATTCTATTATAAATTGGATAACTAAACCTGCTTATGTCTTGGGCTAAAACCTCAAACTTTTGAAAAAGTTTCGTGACCGCCCAAATGGGCTATATAATCAATATATTTTATAATCTTATGTTTCTTCTCGTCATAGCATAATATTATATTATATATATATAATATATATATATTCTATATATAATATATATATATATATAGTATATATATATATATATATATATAAGTATATAGTAATATAATATATATATATATATATATATATTATATAATATATATATTGATATATATAGTATATTCATCATATATATATATATATATATATATATATATATATATATTTATATATATATCCGCATATATATATATATATATACTATATATTATATATAATATATTATATATATATATATTATATATATATATATATATATATATATATAATATATATATATTAGTATATTATATATTTTATATATTTATATATAATATATATATATATTATATATATATATATATATATATATATATTTATATATATATATATATTATAGTATATATTATATATTATATATATATATATATATATATATATATATATATATATGATTATAATATATATATATATATATAATAATACTATATAATATATATAGTATATATATAATATATATATATAATATAATATATATATATAATATATATTATATATATATATAATATAAGTATATATATATATAATATATATATATATATATATATTATATATATATATATATATATACATATATATATATATATATACTATAATATTAATATATATTATATATATATCTATATATAAATTATATTAATTTATATATATTATATTATATATATAATAATATATATATATATATATATATATATAGGGCCTAATATAATATAATATATATATATATTATATATTATAATATATATATATATAGATATAATATATATAATATATATATATATAATCATAATATATATATATATATATATATTATATTATATATATATATACGATGGGCATCGTTACCATGAAATTGGTTAGCGTTACCGTTACTCGTTACTTGAGAGAAAAGGGGTAGCGTTATCGTTACAGCGTTACATTTTAAAATTTACGTTGAATGCGTTACCGTTTACCGTTAATGTAGCGGTTACTTTCGGTCAGTTTCGTGGTTAGATTAATAGTTTAATCAGTCTTCGTATCGACGATGCATATACATATTTAACTGCTGAAGATTAATCACTATGCGACTAAGTAGGCACTTTTAACTTTATAATAAATTTCAATTACATTACTAGTCATTGACACAGAATATAGAAATATACCAGATTTTAAAATTTTATATATTTTTAGTTTTCCATTAGTGTAAAAAACTTAGTGCATAAACGATACATAATTCATTTTAGGGAATTTCAGTGATGCAATGCTATCCAATTTTAAAATTTTTTATAATTTATTTTATTAATAAAAAAACGTGAAGATTATCTCCAATTGTGCGTAATCTTTGAAACCCTAGCTACGAATCTTCTTCACATTGTTTGGGATATTATTGGTATGCAAGTAATTAAGAAGTAGATATTATTAACTATTCAATAATGATAATGGTAATAATATAAAAAATTGGCAGTAATAATGTATTGTAAAGTTAGGTAATTATATATAATAATTAATAAATAATAATAATAATTAATAATACATAATAATATAATAATTAATAATAATAATAATAATATAAATATATTTAAAACATAATTATCACTTAATAATAATGAAATATATTTTCTGTACCCATATGGAGCATAAATATAAATTAATAAGCAAGACATAAGGATTTATTTTAGAGTAACTTAATTGATAACATTACAAATAGAAGAATTACTTCTAAGAAATGACTGCCTTTCAAACCATATTTATTCAGATAGCTTGGATCTCTTTGGAGAGTGAATATGACCGCAAAAGCTGAATAAACTTTCTACAGGGAACCGATGAAGGTAGCGGAGTCTGTATGCAAAAAGACTTTTTTTTAACACAGGGATACCTATTAAGTGACTCTAGGGATCTGTCGTTATCCGTAAGGTATTTAAGCACTTCTATTTCTAGTTTATCTTTATTTAATGACGCGGGTGATGTAGATGCCAAACTCTCGTATTCAAAAAGTCATCTGGACTGCTACCGTCCACCAAATCCAAATTACTTCCGTTCAGCTCTTGAGTGTATTTTGCTTTGAACTCATTTTCCGACACGCACACGATTAGCATTTCCTGATACTTTTTTCTATTTTCCTCGGTATTATATTCGGGGTTTATGGCGAGCCATTTGATTTTGTGGTTAGGATTAGAAATAGATGTCAGAACTGCGGTGTTGGCCGAGCTATGCAAACTAAGAAACTCCCGAAAGCTAATGCTGTAAGAAGAGGATGAGCATGTCTTAAGTAGAGATGTATTTAAGCGATTTAATTTTTTTTTCAATCACTAGCGAGATGTTGGATGAGCAAAGTTTCTATGTAGTCTATCTATTATGCAACAGCAATTGTTGAATAACTAAAATGTACTTTCAAAGAATATTTCTAATTTCATTGTCTTTTGAAGCACGGGAGTGGGCCTGGATTCAAAATGGAAAAGAAAAGTTGAAAGACTTGGAACTTAGCTGAAGTCATTAAAGAAGCCAATCCCTTTTTTTCCTCAATTAAAACCTGTCTGTTAATTGAAACTGATGCTCGTTTTACAAGTACTCATTGAAAGGTTCTTTTAGCATCTTTGAAAGAGTTAAATACCTTGGCTAAGAAACACAACAAACGAAGATCAGGCTTAATGGGCTGTAAGATGAGTATTCATAGAATAATAAAATAAAAAATGAACGAATTGGAAACCAATGTAATTGCGGAATTCGCTGAAAATCCAAGGCCTCTAATGCTAGTTTAGATTTAATATTTGTTACCACTCAGGACTCAGTAACACGCCAACCCATAATATTATCTTTTAACGTCTCTTCGAAATAGAATGATTTTTTTTAAACTCACCTCGTGACACTAAAATTGTTTAATTAAAAACTTTGTGTTGTTATTTTAAATTTTATTTATAACCGAAATATTTGTTATTATATTTTTTATTAGCTTTTGAAAAGGAAAAATCTGGATTTAACCAACCCACGCCGTCTATTGATCAGTGTGAGCAAAGACATAAATCACTCAACCTTTGCTAGCTCCTAAGTCAAATCCTGCATACACACAGACACAGACACAGCACACAGACACAAACAACACACACACACAACACACACACACACCACACACACATCACACACACACACAATAATATATATATATATATATATATATATATATATATATTATATTATATATATATATATTATATATATATATATATATTATATATATATGATATATATATATAATAATCACTCAACCTTTGCCCCCCTAAATGAAATCCTGCTGCGCCGTTATATATATATATATAATATATATATATATATATATATATATTATATAATATATATATAATAATATATATATATATATAAATAGTATATATTTATATGTATATTAAAATAGATACTAATAATAATATTTACGAAATATATATATATTATTATTATAATATAATAATATATATATATATACTATATTATATATATATATAATATATATATATATACTATAGTATATATATATATATTATATATAAATATAAATTATATATATATATATAATATATCTATATATATAATATTATATATATAATTATATAAATAATATATATATATATATATAATATATATATATATATATATATATATATATATATATATATACTATTATATATATATATATATATAATATTATTATATATAATATATATATATATAATATATATATATATATATATATATATATATATACAACCGCTCCCACGAAGGGTCAAGACCCTGCC
>JABUQX010037781.1:12500-20000 GCA_015478945.1 Trachelipus rathkii
GCCCGTTACGTAACGCCGTTACATGTAACGCGTTACTGCCCACCTCTATATATATATATATATATATATATATATATATATATATATATATATATATCTGTAATATATATATATATATATTTATATATTTTTTTTTTTTTTTTATTTAATTATAGTTATATATATATATATATATATATATATATAATTTATTACCCTTATCTTTCTTCCTTTTTATTATTGTCGTCCTACCTCTCACGTGACCTAAAATCTTGTTTGCTATTGGTCAATCGCACCCGCCATTTTCGTCTCGAAAAAAGCATTTTAGATTCTCTCCTTTGTAATTGCCAAACCACTTGTCTTATCAAATTTATTCGCAAAAGACATTTCACAAATTGTTTAACGAGCACCACTGATTTCTTTAAACATGTTTTGTGCTCTAAGAATCCTCTGTGTTACCTTTGTCTCGAATAGTACAAGGTGTGTAATTTCTCGTCGTCTGTAAGCCCTAATTTTTGTGCCTTTTCGTAAAGTGAATAATTCTTTGTAGTGATACTTAGTAAAAATCATTTAGCATAAATAACCTTTATTGTGTATTACATTTTATTTAAATTTAAGTAACTTTTTAATATTTTATTCAATAATACAGCGAAGCTACGTTCAAAATTTTATATATTTTATGTAATAGTTTCCCTAAAAAAACATAAGAGAAAACGTATCATTTCATGCGTAACTTTAATATTTATATTATTATTATTATTATTATTATTATTATTATTATTATTATTATTATTATTATTATTATTATTATTATTATTATTATTATTATTATTATTATTATTGTTAATTGTTTATAATATATTAATTATGTTTACTATTTCAATATAGATTCCGACATAAGACCGAAGTTGTATTATTGACCTTTCTGATCTAAACCTTCTTCGTCTTTTATTACGCCCAACGTAATATTGGTGACCCTTCGTTGTGAGGCCCCTGGAATTTTGCCGTCGTCTATCCCGGCATCTCTACAACAAAGGACACACACGGATCCACATCTAGAAGCTTAATTCCATAATATTAAAAAAATTATTAATGTATTTTACTGAACAAATTTAAAAAAAAATTTTTTTTTTGAAATATTATCAGGCCCATTTCTGGCCCAAATTACCAATTTCAATTATTTATTTTTAAATCATTTCGGCCCATAAAAGCGGCCTAATATATATTTTTGTCATCCATTGTATACCTTTTTGTAGTATTTAGTCTATTATTTGGTCTCTGACCACATTTTATATCATATTTAGCGTGTGCAAATCGCATCTTAAGCATATTATTTTTTGTTTCGTAATATTTTTTTCAAAATTTTTTTTACAATCGCATTTATTAAAATTACAAAACATGTCCCCTCCTGACGCTGCAAATACTGAAAATATGAATGTTATATCGCAACAGCCTGCTTCAGACAGGGAGACATCTAACGTTTACACTGGCAAGTTCGTCACCAATGATCTCGATTTGACCTTTACCTTACTCGAGCTCCAGCTGGAATCCACCAATGAGCTTACACGCTTCAGAGCTCTTTTAAATATCTTGCCTGTTCGTTCCCGTTTTACAGCGCCTAAAGGATGTTTTACCCTCCTTACATTCCCACAACCAGCCCTACACCCAACTTAAAACCGAACTTTTAAACCGGCTGGGAGAAACCGACGCCGAAAAAGTAAAAAAGCTTTTGACTGGTGGCTCTCTTGGAGATCGTTTGCCATCAGTTCTATTATCTGATATGTTGAATCTTCTTGACGGCCCTCCTGTAGGCAATTGTATACATATTGTGCGCCATCTCTTCCTACAGAAACTTCCTGCAGAGATGCAACTGCGTTTAGCAACTGTAGATCCCAACTGTTCACTGCAAGAACTCGCTACTTATGCAGATAGAATTTGTAAAGCGAAACCTCTTACGACAGCAGCAGACATACCTTCACAAGTTTCGCACATCACAGTCTCCACCGACAATAATAACTTACCACCAGCGTCACTATCGCATGTAAATGAGTCAGTCTATGCAATTAGGCAACCACCGCCGCCCACTGAAAATGCTTATATCATGTCCCAACTACAGGTGTTGCAGAACACCATCATGGATTTAACCACTAGATTACGAGCTTTAGAAACGCGTTACACTGCTCCTTCCTCCCATCCTCCTCCTCCCCCTCCCTCTCCTTATCCTCAACAACAATATCCTTATCCTCTCAACAACAGTATCCTCATCCTTCATCCTCTCCTCATCCTTATTCACTACCTCCTTCATACCCCCAGCCTCCTCCCAATGCATCAAATACTTATTCTACATACAATTATGGTCATAATTCTCGCTCTCCAACTATGCAACGACGTTCGTACCGTCGCTCACCTACTCCTTCGCGTCTTTAGCCTCTTCCCCTGTGATTCTCAGGCTTTTAGTTCAGTTTGCCGTCACATAATCAGGCAGGGTATTTGTAGAAATATCAACGTTCGGAGACCAACTCGGTTATGTCTTAAGCTTGTACTTCGTGTGAATTTAACTTTAAACCCGCTCCGTAAATTTCGCTTTGGGGTGGTTTTAATGCGTCCAACTTGCTTTGATGTTTACGAATCTCACCAGACTATCTTTATCTCGTAGATTCCGGTAAAGCTCATTTCAGCTGTACCAGTTCCATCCTCGGAAAAGAAACAGCTCAGAACCAATCAGGCTGCTTTACGCGGCTCGCAGAGTGGCACAACCATTTAACATTATGGTACAACGACTCCATTTTTAAAGCTCTCGTTCGTCGTGATTTTAATATGGGACTCCGATAGCCGACGTACATTACCAATATTAGGTTGCAGACTTTCTGTCCAGCTTCAACTTCATTGTTGACGATGAACCAAACAACGCATTATTGATTTTGAGCACATTTCTCATCGCTTGTATCCGTGCATGCGCATCCATCAGTGGATACATCTTATCTCCATCTAATAATTTTTTGAATCTTATTGATAACGATTTTCCAGAGCTTCTTTCTCCAGTCTCCAAGTTCCCTCCTGTGAAACATAATGTTGTTCATCACATTGAAACTTACGGCAGACCTCCATTCTCTCATGCTAGACGTCTTGCACCAGATAAACTCAAAGCTGCGAAGCTAGAATTCGAATCTCTCTTAGAGAAGGGCATCATACGACCTTCAAAGTCTGACTACGCTTCTCCATTACATATGGTACTCAAACCAAATGGAGATTACCGCCCGACGGCGATTATCGCTGGTCTTAAAATGGGAATCAGCGTCCGACGCTATAATGTAACTCATCTACAGGATTCACATCCACGTCTCTGGTTTTCTAGTCTTTCTCAAGAAATTGATTAATCACGCCTTCTTTTCAAATTCCCGTCAATCCGGACGACATTCATAAGACTGCCATTATCACTCCTTTCGGCCTTTACGAATTTCTTCGAACGCCATTCGGTTTACGAAACGCTAGTCAATCTTTCCAACGTCTTTTAGACTCAGTATTACGCGGTTTACCTTTCGTTTTCGCCTACATAGACGACTTATTGATTGCCAGTGCTTCTCCGGAAGAACATACTTCACATCTCAGGCAAGTTTTTACCAGACTAAGTGAATTTGGTCTATGTGTCAATTCTTCCAAATGTGAATTCGGAGTTTCATCCCTAACTTTTCTCGGACATACAATCTCTGCCGAAGGTATACGTCCTCTTGAAGATCGTGTGGCAGCCATTCGTGATTTTCCGAAGCCCGTAAAACAGCGTCAACTCCGTCGTTTTTTAGGGATGGTAAATTTTTACCATCGTTTTATACCGTCCGCTGCTAAAATTCTCCTCCCGCTCCACGCACTTCTTAAACATCCACGTAAAGGTTCTGCTGCTTCTGTCACTGTAGATTGGAACGACGAAGCAACTAATGCCTTCACCGCCATCAAGGAAGCCCTTGCCTCTTCCGTGTTACTTATATTTCCATCCGACACAGCCCCGACTAGAATCAACACAGACGCTTCAGACTTCGCAGCTGGAGCTGTGCTACAACAATTTATTGATAACGAATGGCGTCCATTAGCTTTCTTTTCTAAAAAATTCCAGCCGCCTGAAACACGATACAGCGCATTTGGAAGGGAACTTCTCGCAATTTATTTAGCTATTAAGCACTTCCGTTACTTCATAGAAGGTCGGGAATTCCATGTTGTAACTGATCATTTACCCATCACGCATGCCATTACAGCTTCCACAGTGAAACAGTCACCTCGTGAAGCCCGTCACCTTGAATTCATTGCCCAATTCACAACTGATATCCGCCATATAAAAGGAAAAGACAACATTCCTGCCGATGCTCTATCCCGAATTAACGCTATATCTCCTTTACCAGACATTGATTTCGTCGAAATGGCTCGCTTGCAGCAACTCGAAGAGATTATTTTCCCTCCTGCCTCTTCTTACGACATTCAAACTGTAGAAATTTTTGGTTTTCCACCTTTGTTATGCGACGTCTCTTCCGCACATCCTCGTCCAGTAGTACCTACCCCCATGCGTAGAAAGGTTTTTCACACCATTCACGACGTGTCGCACCCAGGGGTAAAAGGTAGTCAAGTCAAAATAGGTAAGCATTTCGTCTGGCCGTCCTTACTAAAGGATGTTAAACAGTGGACAACGCAGTGTCTCAACTGTCAAAAATCTAAAGTGCACAGGCACACTGTCGCCCCTCTTCAGCAATTTCCCCCCTGGTGAACGCTTTGACCAGGTGCACATTGATTTAGGATCGCGCCTTTTACCACCCAAATGGTTTTCACACATATTTTAACGCTGCATAGACAGATACACTCGTATGGTAGAAGCCATTCCCTTGCGTGATACTTCCAGCGAGACAATTGCTCAGGCATTTCTGTACAACTGGATAGCCAGGTTTGGCACTCCGTCGACTGTGTCCACAGACCAGGGTAGGCAGTTTGAGTCTCACCTTTGGAAGGACATTATGACTTTAATCGGCTCTAAGCGCCTTCGCTCTTGCAGCTATCACCCGCAAGCTCAAGGCCTCATAGAGAGGTTTCACCGGCAGCTAAAAGCTTCTCTTATGGCCCATGGAACACCGGACAATTGGTCCGAAACTCTCCCTCTTGTCCTACTCGGTATCAGAACTTCGTACAAAGAAGACCTCAAATGCTCAACTGCTGAGCTCGTCTATGGCTCCACCATCCGAATACCTGGTGAGTTTATACTTCCCTCTCCAAAAACTACGAACCAGCACACCTTCCTGTCACGCCTTCGTCAGTGTACCGAAGCATGGAAACCATCTTTGCCACGTCACCCTCCCCGTCCGACCTACATGCCTGCGGATTTGGAGACTTGCTCTCATGTGTTAATTCGGCATGACTCACACCGTAGTCCGTTGCAAGCCCGTTACGACGGACCTTTCCTTGTATTAAAGCGCTACCGAAAGTTCTTTACCTTACAGAAGGGGAGCAAAGCAGAAAATATCTCCGTTGATAGAATCAAACCGGCTTACTTCGAACATGATCCCGCTTCTTCCACCACTCTTGCTCCACCTTCTGCACCCGCACCATCTACCTCTACTTCGCAAGATGATATCGACTTTATGCCCGTTCTGCCTTTTACATCAACTTGTTCTCCACCTGACCTTTTGCCAACCCAACGCCTTCAACTGTTCTCACTCCTTCGCAGCATTACTCAGACCCCACGCCTGGGAACTATATCCGCTCCTGCATCAATTCCACCGCTATCCTCCTGCCGAACATACCGGACTCTTATTTCAACTCCAACCTTACCGTCTGTCTTCCTCGTTCCCACATGCGCGTTATGGACGAACCTAACGCCCTATACGGGTCACGATTTACATCACCAGATCTCACAGACAGCCTCCTAACTGCTCGAAAGGGGAGCATATATTACCATCATTCTACTATTCTCTCCTTCTCCATTATTGTCATCCTACCTCTCACGTGACCTAAAATCTTGCTTCCTATTGGACAACGAATTTCGCCTCTTCCCCTCCAGGAAGCATTTAGGCACTCTCCTTTTTTAGTGTCCAAACCACTTATCTTATCAAGTTTATTCGCAAAAGACTTTTTACAAACTGTTTAACGAGCACCACTGATTTCTTTAAACGTGTTTTGTGCTCTTAGAATCCTCTGTGTAACCTTTGCCTCGAATGGTACAAGGTGAGTAATTTCGCCTTATTTTCTAAGGCCTAATTTTTGTGCCATTCCGTAATCGTAAATAATTCTTTGTTGTAATATTTAGTGAAAAACATTTAGTGAAAATTTACCTTTATTGTGCCTTACATTATTTAGATTTTAAATTACTTTTTAATATTTTATTCACGTATACAGCGAAGCTATGCGCAAAATTTTATTAATTAAATATAATTGTCTACCCTAAATAGAGATCTTAATCATAAATAGAGAACGCACTATTTTATGCATAACTTTTATATTTCATACTGTAATCTCATTATTATTATTATTATTATTATTATTATTGTTATTATTATTATTATTATTATTATTATTATTGTTAATTGTTTACAATATGTTAATTATGTTTATTGTTTCAATATAGATTTTGACACCCGAAAACGAGTTTTGTTACTACAGCCTTCTGCAACTTCAGTTACGTCCCTGAACGTAACAGCGTATATAGCATCTTTACTGCATTTTTTTGGGAAAGCGTTAATTAAACTTTTAAAATATTATTTTTTTTAAATAGCAATTTTTATTTTCTTAAACTTTGAATATATCTCTATATGTATGGAAAATTTGAGCCAAAAAAATTATATCCTTCATATATAGTTATATTAATTTATTTTGGTAGGCCAGTTATGAAAAGGTGAATGCCGATAATATTCAATATTTTTAAAATCTTTATTTAATATGCGGTTTTTTGGCATTTTTCATTAATTTAATGATTTTTACACTAAAAATAGTTCATAAACATACTAATACAAATGTATAAAGTGCTATAATAATAATATTTTCATCGCGTCTCCAAATCATCCACCATTCATAGTGAATTGAAATAAATCAAATAATACATAAATAATAATAATAATAATAATGAATAATAATGAACATAATAATAATGATAATAATATTAATAATAATATAATAATAATAATCTGCCAAAATTAAATAAAATAAATAATTAATAATAATAATAATATAATAATAATAAATACACAATTTACATATATATATATATAAAGCTTTATATTATATATAAAATTATATATATATATTATAAGAATAATTAATAATATATATATAAATATATATATATATATATATATTCCAGATATAGTGTACAAACATCAATAATTATGGTATTTTAATACAATTGGTAATGTAAATACAATTGTTTCTTTATATAAAAAAGGTATGTTAATTTCCTTTGATGGTAATTATTATGCTCAACTAAGTTAACTCAATTTCTTTTAATAAATCGTAATATATTATATAATCTATATATATAATATATATATATAT
>JABUQX010037781.1:22500-37854 GCA_015478945.1 Trachelipus rathkii
GAAAGAACATCTATACAGAGCTGAATAAGAGGCTGAACTTACCAAAGTACAGTAGTAAGCCGAACACGCCCTTATGGTTAAGATGTGTGTAGCTTCGTGGGAACTAACCTACCGCCTCCAAGCCGCCGAGTTATCACTTTTTTCAAAATTTTTACAGACATTTCTCTATTAAAACCAGGTTGGTTCACATTAACTGGAATGACATTATTCTCTTCGCGTTATATATGAAAGACAAATATTGATATTTCAGATACTAACGTCTCCAATTTTAAGACACCAAAAAATACACTCTCTTATATAAAAAACCATTCACTATTTCAGCTTTTCTGAAAATATAGCATTCATATATGGGATAAAAAACAAATTTTATTTACAAACTCGCGGAGGAACAAAATACCTGTTTATAACATCTATTTTAGAGGGATCTACAAAATAATATATACAATTTGATTATAGAATTAATTTAAAGACGCACAATCGATAACTATTCCTAAGAGTCATAAGAAATTTGGTGATAGTGAAAAATATTGAGAGGTATTAGATGACGTTTTAATTTATAGAAGGGCGCATTAAATTTTCTTACATTAAAACATGTGTTTATAAATGAAAAGTAATGAAGAAATCTTTTTACTAGCTTCATAAAAACAGATTTTTTTGAAATTTCATTTAATACAAGGTCTATTTGTACTACATTAAAAATACTGATAATAATTCTCTAGTTGTTTGCGTCGCTATTTTGACCTTGCATTTATGACTCATGGGTCACCACAGTATGTGTTTTCAAATGCTTAGAAATACCTTTGGAACCTAAAACATCAATATTGATACAATAAGTGACGGCGAGAATTTAATTTCATATGGTATTAAAATTTAGTAAAAATACGTACTTTTTATATACGACGTTTCACGGAAAACGGTATAATTGTAAATGTGAAAATTTAGGATAAGACTGTTAGAGTTTAATAAAGTTAGAGAATTTCTGATAATTCAAAAAAAAGATAAATGCAGGTTTCTCTCCTCAACTTTAATGAATCTTAGCTTAGATATTTTTGGAATATAAAACAACAAAAACATTGAATTGTATATCATTAAAAAACGGTCAATTATAAGTTGGTTCAGTCACCTATAAACAATTAATAAATACTCACTTTTCTCGCTTCTCTTTGGAATTCATTTTTCAATGAAACTATTATTTTTTCAAATGCTGAAAATTACCGTTTATATGAAATCCAATTTTAAGAATAATTACACATATTATTTCAAGACGCTTGATGAAATTTTAGGAAAAATGTTTAGGGGCTCGTAACTTTTAAGAAGAGCTTTTCTTCAATGGCATATGCACTTAGTGCAAACTCTATAAGAAAACAATGTCATAATTGGGAGAGTTAAATTTTTCTTAAAACAGGATTGTTTCAACGAGACTTATGAAATATTGGTATATAAAAACAGGTATTGAAATTTCATGTATTATAAAAACGGTGCCCAATTATAAAAGACAACCCTAATTAACTATTAAGTATTGATTCTCGGTTATGTAGCTGCTTTTAATTGAAAATTTGCCAGTTCCAATGGTTTATGTACATCTTACAATATTTTTATGCAAATGCTGAAAACTCTCGTTAAAAGGTACTGCAAAATTTAAGAATTACACACAGAGATAATTCTCATATGGTGGTTGAAATTTAGGAAAAGGGTCGTACCTTTTAAGGAGTTCTAAAATTTGTTAATGTGAAAATTTAAAGCAAAAGCGTCATTTAGAAGGGTAAATTTTTTATTTATTTTACAAACCAGCGGGTCTTTCACAATACTAATGACAATATAATTACTCGGCTCACTATAAAAACAATATTGAAGATTTCATTACCAAAATGTCAATTTTAAGACAACCTAAAGAGCGTACTTAATAAATGTGCGAGCTTTTCAGCTTTAGAAATTGCATGTTTCAATGAAACACATTATTTTTTTCAAAATACTTAAGGGTCACCGTAAAACTCGAGATTTTAAGGATTATTATACCAAATAAATTTGCCAGACTGTTTGAAATTTAGGTGTAACATATATCGGCTCAACGTTAAGAGTGGTGCTAAATTTGGTAAATGTGAAAATTTAAGAAAAAGCCTGTAATTTTTAGAAGTTAAAATTTTGTTATTAAAACAGGTTCGAGCACAATGAATGAAATATTTGGTATATAAAAACAAATATTGAAATTTCATTAAAAAAACGTAAATTTAAGACACCTAAAACTATTAATAAATTCACTTTTCTGCTTTTTGAAATTGCATTTCAATGAAACACATTATTTTTTCAAATGCTGAAAATACCGTTAAAAACTCAATTTTAGAGCATTTACCAAAATAAATTAGCAGCAGAGGTGAACAGACCACAAAATGTTAGAATTAGAAGATTTTATATTTTAGAGGAACAAATATAGTAAAACAGTCGCATAATTGGTATTTACTATATCTAACCAGAGCGGGGTGGCGCGTTACATTAGCAGTTTTGGAAGAGGAAGGCCAAGCTGGGTAAATAGTAGGACGACCAGAGAAGTTTTGCGAAAGGATGCAATTTAGAGAGACAAACTCCGATACTTTCTAACAGTTCTTCTCTTCTCTAATCTGTATATGCGTTTTGCATTAACTTTAACATAGCGATTACTTCAGTTCCGTCTTAATCTTTGAAGTGTTCAATTCAATTTCTTTTTCTTTATATTCAATAACCATCGGTTTTCTCCACAATCTAATGAAACTCATTTGGATCTTACTACTCCAAAAACCCACTTACATTATTGAAATTTCATCTAAAAAACGTCAATTTAAGACACCTAAAATATTAATAATTACAATTAATTCCTCTCTTTTGCTCTACGTGCGCATTTCCAGACTGATAAGACTATCTCTATATTATGGGTCAAAGAGTGCTATCGACAACATATCTCAGCATTAAATAGCTTCAATTTTTTAATGATATTACATCCAATAATTTTCAATTCTTGATGAAATTTAGGAAAAAATCGTACTTTTAAGAAGTTTTCTAAATTTGTAATGTGAAATATATTAAGGAAAAACTCACAAAGCGTTTATTAATTCATATAGAAGATTAAATTATTTATTTAGTTTCCAACATTACAGGTTTTTATTCACGGACACTAATGAAAATATGTTTAGTGTAGGGTATTAAATAAACAAAATGAGGGTTGGAAGATTTTCATTAAGGAGGAATAACACACGTTCTCTTAACACATATGGTCACTGAGGGGATAATATCGCTAAAACAATTAATAAATTATTTTCCTCTATATATATCCTGAGCCTCTTCGTCATAAACAAATTTAGGCAATTTCAATGAAAAATAATCATATATTTATTTTTCCAATATTGCGTTGAACTAAAATCCCGTAAAACAACTCAATTTTTCCAACATTTATAGCCCTAATTCATAATTTCCTTAATGTTTTTGTGTGAGGATTTAAGTTTCCGTGGAAAAATTCTTGAATTCAGTTACTGTTATAAGAGTTCCTAATTAATGTATATGTGTGGTGGAAAATTTAAGAAAAAGCGTAATTAGAAATTGGATATTTATATATAAAAACCAGGTTGTGTCACCAACTAATGAAATATTGGGCTAGGTATCAAATCTATTATATTTGCAACATATTCATTATTTAAAAAACGTCAATTAAGACACCTAAAACTATTATAATAATTCTCTTTTCTGCTTTTTGGCTCGAAGTTGCATTTCAATGAAACACGGATAATTTTTTTATCAAACATGCCTTGCACAAGAATACTCGCGGTTTTATAGACTAATGGTATAAGATTTACCAAATAATGTTATATCATAAAATAGCTCGAAAGTTTAGGAAAAAATCGTTACCTGCTTCTCTCGTGCAGTTACATAAATTTGTAATGTAGTGAAAATTTAAGAAAAAAGCATAATATGTAGAAAGTATTAACTTATTTTTTTATTATAAGGCAGGTTTCACAACTAATAGAAACTATTTTGACGTTAACTATAAAACAACAAATAAAAAGTACGTTGACAATATTCAATTCAATAGAAGACGTCAATAGGTGTAAAGAAACGTGTAAATCACCATATTTAGGATTAAATTCCGAGAATCTTCGCTTTTGAAGATGGAAATTGTTTTCACATTTCAATGAAACACGGATTTATTATTCTAATGCTAGGATTAAATAAAACATAATCGCGCTTACAACATCATGTTTTGAGCATATATTTTACCGACAATAAATGTACAGAATGTTGAAATTTAGGGAAATCTTCGTATTCTTTGACACGCAGTGTACGTGGAAAATATTCCTTGTTATATCGTTACAATTTTAAGAACAAAGTCGTGTATAGATTTTAGAGTATAATAATTTTTTATCATTATAAAAAACACGAGGTTTGCCACAACTATTATGATATATATATTACTAATTAATCATGTTTGTACTGCTTTGGATACATTTATAAGAAACACAAAATATTGAGAAATCTTTTCTCAATTATAAACATTCTGTTAATTTTTAGGTAGGACAACCTCTTCTAATCAACTCATTTGGAACTAGAAATATATTTCAGCTTTTCTGTTTGCTTTTTGAAAATTAGCGAGTGTTTCAATGAACACATATTTTTTCAATGCTTTTAAGATTTACCAAATAATTTCCAATAGATGCTTGAAAATTCTAAGATAAAAATACGTACTTATTAAGAGGATTACTAAAACTTTAGTGTAGATTGTGAAATATAATTTACAACTGATATGAATTATACGTTCAAGTTACTATTTTTAGGTAGTTAAATTTTTTATTAATAAATAAGTGTTTCTCACAACTAATTAAAGATAATTTGCCAAGTATATAAAAAAGCCAATCTCATCTTAAAGCGGGCCATTACAAGTTCTTTGGTGTCATTTTATAAAACAGACAAAATATTGGTAAGAACAGTGTTGAATATTTAGAGAAAAGAGTCGTAAAACATTTATAAGGAGATTCTTGTTTTATGGGAAAAAAATGGAACTTATATAAAGAAAACAGTTCGTTCAATTCAATTCAACTTCTTACTTGTGAAGTTAAAGGAATAGCTGTTTTTTTATAACCACGGATTTTTCTCCCAAGAGAACTAGCTAAGTATTTGAACGTATATATATTTAATTTTAAATTTAAACAAAATTATAAATTCCATTTTTAAACAAAACGTGATCTAAATTAATAGACTATTCATTAAAACTATTATTATTATAATTAAATTCTCTTTTCTGCTTTTTGAAATTGCTATTCAATGAAACACATTATATTTCAATAATGCTTGAAAAATACCGTTAAAACTCAAATTTTAAGATTTACCAAATAAATTCAAATGATGAAATTTAGAATTTAAAATCGTATACTTTTAAGCAGATTTTTACTAAATTTGTATGTGAAATTATTTATAGAAAAAGCGATAATTTGTAGAAAGTAATTATAATTTTATTTATATATAAAACAGGTTTTCAAAACTAAGAAATATTTGGTATATAAAAACTGAATAACATGGAAATCTTCAAAATCTGAAACTAGTCAATTTTGATACACCAATGACGAAACTATATAATATAAATTAGCTTTTTCTGTGCTTTATGGTAAATTGCATTTCAATGAAACAGCATTATTTATTTTCTTAAAATGTTGAAAATTTCCGAGACGTATAGAATCTCCATTAACTCTTTGCTTGCATTAATAATTTTCAAATAGTGAATTTAGGAAATCGTACTTTATAAGAGTTCTCTAAAATTTAAATGATGTCAAATTAAGAAAAAAGTGCGTTAAATGTGTTAAGATAGATTTAATAATTGTTAATATAAACATGGTAGTCAAAAACTATAGGGAGAAATATTTGGTATTATTTAAAAATACACAATTATATGAACTCTCATCAATTAAAAAAACGTCTAACATTTTAAGACACACTATGACCCACAAAGTTAATCTCTCTCGATTCTCGGTCTGCTATTTGAATTGCATTTCAATGAAACACATTTATTTTTTCAAAAATGCTGAAAAGTGCTGAAAATCTCGTTAAAAACTCAATTTTAAGATTTAAAAATTAATTTCAAATGAGAGTCGAGAATTTAGAGAAAAAAAAAATCTGTATCTTCTATACAAGAGTTCGGTCCTAATATCTCTGTAATGTTGTGGAAAAATTAATACGCAAAAGAGACGTAATTTAAAAGAGTTAAATGTTTTATTAAAACATGCTTTTCACATTACTAATATGGTGACTCTCTCGGATGGTATATATAAAAACAAATATGAATTCTCATTAAAAAAAAACTCTAATTTTAAGACACTATAATATACACTTGTTCAATAATAGAATTCACTTTTTGCTTTTGAAATAGGGCATGTTCAATGAAACACATTATTTTTTCAAGAGCTGAAAAAAAATAGTGTTAAAAACTCAATTTTAAGATTTACCAAATAATTTCAAATGTTGGAAATTTAGGAAATCGTACTATTAAGAGTTGCCTCTAAGAATTTGTAATGTGATAAATTTAACGAGAATAAGCTGATGAAATTTTTTCAAGTATGGAGAATTTTTTATTAAAACAGGTTTTCACAGATAATTGAGGGGTATATTTGGTATATAAAAACAATATTGAAATTTTCAAGGTTAAATTAAAAAACATAATTTTAAGACACCTAAAACAATTAATAATTCTCTTTTCTGCTTGTTGAAATTGCATTTCAATGAAACAACATTTATTTTTTCTCAATTGCTGAAAATACCGTTTAAAAACTCAAATTTTGAGATTAACCAAATAATTTCAAATGTATAAATTTAGGAAAAATCGTAACATGAATAAATATTATAACAAATAAAAAATATTCATAGTGTATATGTGGATTACATGATCAAGGACGCTTTAAAACAGAGCGACTTTTATTGATAATGGATAGTATAATCTCAATTTATTTATTAAAGGAACAAGGGTTTTCACAGGCTACTATAGAGACACTAATATTTGCGTATATAAAACAAATATTGAAATTTCATTTGACAACGTCAATTATATATGACACCTGAGAACATAATTAATTAAATTATATCCTCTGTGCTTTATTGAATATTGCCAGTATGTGCAATTGAATCAACACCACGGTTATTTTTCAGAATGCTGAAAATACCGTTCAAAACTTCAATTTTAAGATTGTAACAGGGCAATAATCAAGGATGTGGGATAATTTAGGAAAATACGGGCTACTTTTAAGAAGTTGCTTTTAAACTTTTGTAATTTGTGATGAAAATTTAACGCAACAGCGAATTTTAGAAGTTAAAATTTTATTAAAACAGTTATTCACAACTAATATTAAAATATTATTGGTATATATTTAAAAACTAAAAAAATCGAAATATTTCTTGTTAAAAAATCTGTTCAAGTTCAGACAACTAAGCTAAACTATTTTAATAGTAAATTCTCTTTCTGCTATTTTGAAATTGCCATTTTCAATGAAACAACATTTATATTTTTTCAAATGCCTTGAAAAATTAACCGTTAAAATAAATAATTTTAAGATCATTACAATAAATAATTTCTAAATGTTGAAAATTTAGGAAAAATCGTACTTTTTAAGAGTTCTAAAATTTGTAATGTGAAATTAAGAAAAAGCGTATATTTTAGAAGTTTAAAATTTATTATAATTATTAAAATTTTAATTACTTATTAACTAATGAATTATTTGGAATATAAAAACAAATATTGGAATTTTTTATATTATATTAAAAAACGTGCAATTTAATGACACCTAAATATAAATTCTCTTTTCTGCTTGCTGCTGCTTTTCAAAGTGTCGCTGATTGGTAATCACAACATTATTTTCCTAAATGCTTGAAAATCCCGGACTAAAAATCAATTTTTAAGCATTTAACCAAATAATTATTCAAATGTTGAAATTAGGAAAAATCGTACTTTTAAGAGTTCTAAATTTGTAATGTGAAAATTTAAGAAAAAGCGTAATTTTAGAAGTTAAAATTTTTTATTAAAACAGGTTTTCATAACTAATGAAATATTTGGTATATAAAAACAAATATTGGAAAAATTTCAAATTAAAAAATAACTTTAATTTTAGACACCTATAAAACTATTATAATTAAATTCTTACTATTTATCTGTTACCTTTTTGAAATTAAGCATAATTTTTCAGATGAAACACATATATTTTTTTACAAATGCTGAAAATACTCGTTATAAAAACTTCAATATTTTTAACGTTTTTTTACCATAATATAGGAATATATCAAATGTTAGACAAAAAATTTACGTGAGAAAAATATCCCTGTAATTTTAAGAGTTCTAAATTTGTAATGTGAAAATTTAAGAAAAAGCGTAATTTTAGAAGTTAAAATTTTTTTATTAAAACAGGTTTTCACAACTAATGAAATATTTGGTATATAAAAACAAATATTGAAATTTCATTAAAAAACGTCAATTTAAGACACCTAAAACAATTAATAAATTCTCTTTTCTGCTTTTTGAAATTGCATTTCAATGAAACACATTATTTTTTCAAATGCTGAAAATACCGTTAAAAACTCAATTTTAAGAAATTACCAAATAATTTCAAATGTTGAAATTTAGGAAAAATCGTACTTTTAAGAGTTCTAAATTTGTAATGTGAAAATTTAAGAAAAAGCGTAATTTTGCATTTGAAAATTGATTTTTAATTGAAATGACATGAGTTTTCAAAAAATCATAATGAAGGGAATATTTGGAGGAGATAATTAAAAACAATATATGCGAAATTTCATTAAAAAACGTCTCTTAAGACATTCGTAAAACTATTAATTGAAATGTCACTTATTTTACAGCTAGGTTTTGAAATTGCTATTTTACAGATAGAAACAACAAATTATGGCTTTCTCAAATGCTGAAAATTACCGTTAAAAACACTCCAATTTTATAGTAAGAATTATACCACGATATAATTTCAAATGTTATGAAAATTTCAGAAAAATCGTTACATTCTTTAAAAGAGTTTTCCTAGAAATTTGTAATGTGAAATATAAATGTAAAAAATTAAAAAATAAAATATATAATTTAGAAGTTTAAAAATGTATATTATTTAATACAAGACGATTTTACACCATACTACATAGAAAAATATTGACTGGTAATATTTAAATCTAACAATATCTATACACTTATAGATTTCATTAAAACGTCAATTATAATTCATATAAGACATCCTAAAACAATTAGATGAAAATTTCATCTTTTTTCTGCTTTATCTTGAAACATTTTGCTTTTCAATGAAATTTCACATATATAATTTTTATCAAATTTTGCTGCTTTAAAAATATATTCCTCTTCTTAAAAAAACTCAATATTTAGAGATGTTAATTCCAAAATAAATTTACTAAATGTTTTGAAATTTATCAAAATAAATGGGCGTACTTTTAAGAGTTTCAATAATTTTCTCGCTTAATGATTTTGAAGAGAAAAATTTCAAGAGTATGAAATGTGCGCTTAATTTTCTTCAGCAGGTTAAATTTTATAATAGGGTTATTTTGAAACAGGTTTTCAAAACTAATGAAAATATTTGCGTATATAAAAACAAATAGTGTGAAATTTTCATTTAAAAACGTCCATTTAAGACATTCTAAAACTACTTTAATAACGTTATTCTCCTTTTCAGCTCTCTTTCTTTTGGAAATTGACTTTCTCTCAATGATAACAACATCATTGGTTATTTTCTCTCAAATTTCCCGCTGACCATACAATCACCCGTTTATACCTCAATTTTCTTCAGCACTTTACCACAATAATTTCCATTTACATGCTGATCCTGAGAATTTAGAGACAAGATAAGCGTACTTATTATGTAGGAGTTCTAAATTGGTAATCGTGCGCGACAAATTTAGCAAAAAAGCTCCGTAATTTTAGAAAGTTTATAATTTTTTATTAAACGGTTTTCACAACTAATGAAATATTTGGTTTATAAAACAAATATTGAAATTTCAGTTTAAATAAAAGTCAATTTAAGACACCTAAAACTATTAATAATTAGCTTTTCTGCTTTGGCAAATTGCCGATGTTCAATGCAAAGCCACACTCTATGGTCTGCCAAATGCATGAAAAATCACACGTTACAAAAAACTACAAATTTTAAGACATTTACCACAAATAATTTTGCAAAATGGTTGAAATTTACAAATCGTCTTTAAGAGTTTTCATAAAATTATGTGTAAGTGAAATTAAAGAATAAATCTATTAGCGTAATTTAGAATGTTAAAAATTTTTTATTAAAACAGGTTTTCACAAACTTGGTATATAAATATGTTATAGATATGATAAAAAACAAAAATAAATTGAAATTCATTAAACAGAAACGCTTTTTCAACTTTAAGGCAACCTAAAACAATATTTTAATAAATTCTCTTTTTCTCGCTTTTTTGGAAAATTGCATTTATTATGAAACACATTATTTTTCAAAATGCTGAATAAGGAATCCCCGTAGAAAATACTACAAATTTATAAGAAATTTACCAAAATATTATTTCTACAGATTTGTTTGATTAATTTATTTTAGGATTAAAAAATCTTCTCGTACTTTTAGGAAGAGTGTTCATAAAATTATGTATAGGTGAAAATTTTAAGAAAAGCGTTAAAATTATTTCATGAAAGTTATAATTTTTTTTATAAATACTATGTTTTCCACAACATAATGAAATATTTGGTATATATAACAGAAAGAATATTGAAATTTCATTAAAAAAAACTTTAATTTTAGACACCTTTAACTATATTAAAAATTCACTTTTCTGCTTTTTGAGATCACCAATAGCATTTTTCAATGAATTCCACTATTTATTTATTTTCAAATGCTTTGGAAAAATACCTTATTAAAAACTCTAATTTTTAACGAGATTTACCAAAATAAATTTCAAATAGTTATGAATATTAGGAAAATTACTCTACTTTTAAAGAGTTCTAATATTTTCGTGATAGTAAAATTTAATGAAATAAATGTGCCGTGAATTTTAGCTTACAGTTAAAAAATTTGTTCTCTCTCAATTAAACAGGGTTTTCACCAACTAATCTGAAATATTTCGGAATATTCCCTATAACATTAAACAAATGATTGTAGAAATTTTCAATATACAAAAAACGTTCAGGAATGTTAAGACACCTAAAAACAATGTTAATAAATTCTCTTTTTCTTGACTTGGTTCCTGAAATTGTCATTTCACAGAAACACAGGTTAATTGGTTCACAAAATGGCTGAGAGGCAATACTCCCGTATATAAAACAACTCAATTTTCTAAGACATTAACCAAATAATTTCAAATGTTGAGAATTTTATCTCAAACAATCCGTACTTTTAAGAGTTTCGTAAATTACTGGTAAATGTGAAAATCTATTTATCTAAGAAAAAAAGTTTTATACGTAATTTTTAGAAGTTTAAATTTATGGCTTTTATTAAAAAAGTGTTCTCACAACTTATGAAATATTTGCTATATTAAAAAAAATATTGAAATTTTCATTAAAAAACGTCTCCAAATTTATAGGTTAATCTCGTTGAGAAGTTTATGGTGAAAACAATTCGTACTTTGTTGAGAGGCGTTCTGAAATTAGCTATGTAATGTTGAAAATTTAAAGAAAAAAGCGTAATTTAGAAGTTAAATTTTTTTATTAAAAACAGGTTTTCTGAACATAACATAATAGCAAAAGTTATTTTTAGGTATATTAAAAACAAATATTGAAATTTCATTTAAAAAACGTCAATTTAAGACTACTAAAACTATAATAAATTCTCTTTTTCTGCTTTTTGAAATTGCATTTCAATGAAAACACATTATTTTTCAAATGCCTGAAAATACCGTTAAAAACTCAATTTTAAGATTTACCCAAATTAATTTCAAATGCTCTCGAATATATACCAAGGAATTAAATATCGATACTTTGTTAAGAGTTTCTAAATTTGTAATGTAAAATTTAAGAAAAAGCCGTAATTTTTAGAAGTAGATAATTTATTTTTTATGGTAAAAACAGGTTTGGTCAAAAACTAAGTGGAGAAATATTTGGTTTAATAAAAAACAATAATTTTAATATGAACATATTGCATTAAAAAACGTCAATTTAGTTACACATCTCCTAAAACTCATTTAATAAGAGCTTAGCTCTATTCTGTGGCGCTCTCCTTTGAAATTGCATTATCAACTGACAACATTATTTTTCCAAATGTTTTGAAAATCCGCTAAAAAACTCAATTTAAGATTTACCAAGAGAATTAATTTACAAATGTTGCAAAGACATATTCATGTGGCAAAAATCGATTCTTTTTAATGTCAGTTCTTTAAAGGTTTGTAATGTAGAGAAAGTCACCAATTTATTAGAGGAAAAAGCCGTTAATTTTAGAAGTTATAATTTGTTAATAAAACAGGTTTTCACAACCTAATGAAATATTTGATATATAAAAACAGATAAGTGGATTTCAATTTCATTAATAAATGAAACGTCAATTTAAGCACACCTTAAATACAGAGTGTGGAATAAATTCCTCTTTTTCTGCTGTTTTTGAAATTGCATTTTCAATGAAACACAGTGGTGATTATGTTTCAAAATTGCTGTAAAATACCGTTTAAAAACTCAATTTGTAAGATTTAACAAATAATTTTCAAATGTTGAATTTAAGGGCAAAAATGCGTTACTTTTAAGAGTTCTGTTAGCTTGTATGCATTAGCATTTTAAGCAATTATTAGTTTTTTGTGTTAGTTCTTAATTCTAACTAAAGGATTAATAACCAGTAGTATTTCACACAACTAAAAATGAACTATTTGGTTTATAAAACAAATTATTGAAATTTCATTTTAAAAAACCTTTACTCAGCCCAACTCATCACTATAATTAATTTTCAATTTCTAAAGCTTGTTTTGAAGTAGCATTTCAATGAAACACATAGATTTTTGCGATAAAAAATGAAGAATACGTCGTTAAATTATACATATACGGATTTTATATATAAGACATTATCTGTTAAGCCAAAAAGTTATATGAATTCATCATTAATAGAGTATGAGAACTTAACTCGCGTAGACAAGTTTGAGGATATATGAGCATGACGTACTTTTATTCAAGAGTTCGTAAAATTCACTGTAATGTGAAAATTTAGAGAAATAGAGGTGAATGACGTTAATTTGAGGTGAAGTTAAAAGCCAATTATTTGGATCACTAATAATAGGCAGGCTGGTTATATACGACCAAATTATTCTACATAAGTGGGGTCTAAGAAATGGTTATAGTATAAACAAGACAAAAAATATCTGAAATAATTGCAATATTCTAATGGAACGTCATATATTTTAATAAGACACCCTTAAATATAAACAATTTAAATAAAATCTACTTTTATTGTCATTTTTTTATGAAAATTGCATATCTATATGAAAAAACACATTATTTATTTTCATAATAATCGTCATGATTAACTAAATTAATTACTTCAGTTAAAATCTGAATATCTTAATTTTAGATAACCAAATATATTTCAAATGGTTGAAATTTTAGGAATATAAATTAAATCGTACTCTTTAAGAGTTCCTAAATTTGTATAATCAATAGTTGAAATAAATTATTGAAAGATAAATATTAAAGCTATACTTATATTTATTATTTAGCAAGTTTAAATTATTATTGTTGTATTATCAAATCAAAGGTTTTTTACTACAACTAATTTAGTGAAAATATTATTGGTTAATATTAAAAATATATACAAATTATTAGTAAATTAATTTCTTAATTATTAATCATTAACAGTATCATTATTTATAAAGGACACCTAAAATTAACTAATATAATAAATTAAACTTTTCTGTCTTTTATTAGAAATTATGCATATTATTCATACCTTGTGAAAACAAACATTATTTATTTCATAAAATGCTGATAATATAAATAACCGTTCATAAATACTCAATTTATAGAATTATTATACAAATATAATTTCAAATGTTGAAATATTCTATTTAAGGTGTTAAAAATAACGTATATACTTTTATTAGAAGTTCTAAATTTATATTATAATGTTAGTCTATATTTAAGGAAAAACTGCCGTAATTTTATGAAAAGTGTATTTTAAAATTTTTATTAAAACTAGTGTATTTACCACAATCTCTATTATATGAAATATTTATTGGTATAATTTAAAAAGCAAATATATGAATAATTTTATTAAAAATAATCAGTTACTCAAATTTTTTGAAGACAGGCCTAAGAGGCATCTAGAGGATAAAGTTCTCTTTTCTGCTTTTTTAGAAATAGTGAGCATGGTTCTATGGCTAACACCAATGGATATTAGGTTTTTCTCAAATGCTGATATAAAATGACCGTTTAGGTTAATAACGTCTATAAATTGTTAAGTAGAGTCATATAACCATATAATTTCAAATGTTGAAATTTAGGAAAATTCTGTACTATTTGAAGAGTTCTATATTTTTTAATGTGAAATTTAAGAAAAGAGCGTAATTTCTAGAAGAAGTTATAATTTTTTATTTTAAAACAGGTTTTCACAACTAATGAAATAATTTAATATATCAAAAACAAAATATTGAAATTTCATTAAAAAAACGTCAATTTAAGACACCAAAAAACTATAAATTAAATTTTTTTTTTTCTCTTTTTTTAAAAAAAAATTTATATAAAAACATTATTTTTTTTCAAATGCTGAAAAATCCCGTAAAAAACTCAATATTTTAAGATTCTCAATAATTTCAAATTGTTGAAATTTTTTTTGGAAAAATCGTACTTTAAGAGTTCTAAATTTTTAATGTGAAAATTTAAGAAAAAGCGTAATTTTAGAAGTTAAATTTTTTTATTAAAACAGGTTTTCACAACTAATGAAATATTTAATATATAAAAACAAATATTGAAATTTCATTAAAAAACGTCAATTTAAGACACCTAAAACTATAAATAATTCGCTTTTTCTGCTTTTTGAAATTGCATTTCAATGAAACACATTATTTTTTCAAATGCTGAAAATCCCGTTAAAAACTCAATTTTAAGATTTAACAAATAATTTCAAATGTTGAAATTTAGGGAAAATCGTACTTTTAAGAGTTCTAAATTTGTAATGTGAAAATTTAAGAAAAAGCGTAATTTTAGAAGTTAAAATTTTTTATTAAACAGGTTTTCACAACTAATGAAATATTTGGTATATAAAAACAAATATTGAAATTTCATTAAAAAACGTCAATTTAAGACACCTAAAACTATTAATAAATTCACTTTTCTGCTTTTTGAAATAGCATTTCAATGAAACAAATTTTTTTAAAATGCTGAAAATACCGTTAAAAACTCAATTTTAAGATTTA
>JABUQX010037782.1:0-34341 GCA_015478945.1 Trachelipus rathkii
TAATTTATTTAATTATTTATAGTTATATATATATTATATATAAGGAATATAGTATATATATACTATATATATATAATATATATATATAGCATACAAAAATTTTGGACGAATACTTATAATTTAACTTGAAAAATGGAAACGCAAAGATTTAGAGTATTTCTTTCAATACCAATCTTGTATTTAGTAACATAAATACTCTAGGCATACGAATATTTTGGAAATTGGATTGTATATTTCGTGTGCGTTACAACAGCTTATCGCCTGTAGCGGTACTTTCAATGCGAAATTTCGTAACAAAATTAAGAAGTTCTCATTGAAGGTAATGTTAAACAAATCGGGCATTAAGCTGAAATATCTTATAAAAGAGCTGTTAAGAATTATGAAAAATCCGTTAGACTACAAGAATATATTCCTAATACTTCTAGTAAATTATTAAAGAAATAACCACCTCCGGCACCTGCGCCAGTGATGCCGCCGGCCTTGCAGTCTCCAATTTGCAACCGAGCGACTGCAATAATTCCACACTTACATGAACGTACGCACATGCACACACACAGAAAATTTACGGAAACAGAAATATTTTACAAACACAATATCATTGATAAAATAACCAATTAACTTAAAAACAATCAATGATATTTCATAGCAATATTACAACTTCGTAAACACTACACAATATTAAATAGAAAATAGATAAAAGAATTATTTACACAATAAAAATCACGAAATAAATGCACTCATGAAAACAAATGTGTGAACACTGGCACATATATAAAAGCGATCGAGTAAATACGTAAGAAGTATTGCCAACCTAATAACACCTCTGACCAGAGCAAGATGGAAGCAAGAATGTCCTTAAAAAATGACCTGCAGAGGTTTTTATACCAGGAATGGTAATGTAGAATACTGCCTTCGGCCACTCAGAGATAAGTAGAAATAGTAAACCAAATGATATATACAATAATCAATTAAATTAGAAAAGAAAGTATATAGACAAACTCAGAAGAGTGGGCGTGTTGGCAATCCTTCAGATTTTCAACGATTTGCATAAAAAAAAACAATCTTTTATGTTCGATCATGCGAGTAGTGAAGTTTAGGGCTCACAGTATCACAAATTTAAGAAATATTAAATATTTTACAATAAAATAAAAATAATTATATATGTAATATGTATTATATATACTATTATATATATATAGTATATATATATATCTATATATGATTATTATACTTTTATATTATATATACATATAATATAAATCTTAACAATAAACATATATATAATATATAAACTATATATTATATATATATTATATTTATATGTACTATATATATATATATGTATCATAATATAGATATATATATATATATATTATATATATATATATATATATATATATTAATCTAACATAAAGCTGAGGATTATATAGTATATCTATAATATATATATATATTATATATATATATATAATATATATATATTTATAATATAATATATAATCTTAACATACAGTACATATCTATATATTAATTATATATATATATATATATATTATATATATATATATTATATATATATATATATATATCATCATCAACTGCAAAATCCTTTCAATTTCGTCTTAACAAAATGAAATAAATAATAATAATAATAATAATAATAATAATTAATAATATAATTCGCAGTATTACAGCATATCACTCACGTATATTGTATTTTAAAAGAAGTCTTGTAAATTACTTTTACAATTAAAACTTTTATATAACAAATTCGCATTTACCTTTAACAAAATAAATACTATAATATATATTAATATTATATATATATTATATATATATATATATATATATATATACTATAATATATATTTTATTTATTGGTTCAAATGGCTGTCAGACATGTCATGTAATGGGAGGGAATCTTAGCAAAAGCATTGTGGGAACTTTATTACATGAAACAAATTTATACATATCATGTATATCGCGTTACATCTTTGGCCCCATGAACCTTAAGCAAATTGTTTACAATTTTTGCTTTATTACATGGTATTATAACATTAGTTTCATCTTGTAGCTTTCTTCCGCGGATGCCTCTTCAGATGAATCCAATGTGTCTTCGGCATATGATCGACTCAGATAATCAGCAATTGCATTATCTTTCCCACTGATGTGGCTTAAGATAAATCTAAATATTTGGAGGTATAATGACCACCTCATGATCCTTGAGTTCTCATATCTTTTCTTACTCATGGCAGTTAAAGGTCGATGGTCGGACTGCAGAATAAATTCTCTTCCATAGAGGTATTGCTCAAACTTTCTTATGCCAGTTACTATTGCTAAAGCCTCTTTCTCAAGGGTTGAATACCTTTGCTGAGTCGCCGAAAGCTTTTTGCTGCCATATGCCACTGGGTGAAGGATCCCTTCATCATCCTGTAGGAGGACAAATCCTAGAGAGGTGTCTGAGGCGTCCACCTGCAACGTGAAAGTCTTCTCCAGTTCTGGCATTTTCAAAATCGGTTTAGAACTCAATGCCTCCTTTAATTTTTCAAAAGCTTGCTGATGTCTCATCTCCCATTTCACCTTCGTCGGTTCTCCTTTAGTTTTTCGAAGTCTGTTCCTAAGAGTAGTCAGGTGCTCATGCCAGGTCTGAGAATATTTGAACCTATTCTCAACAAAATAATCCGCTTCATTAATCTCGTCCATTATTTTCAACACAACTTCGACCGTTGGCATCTCACTCTTGTGCACAACCACTAGTGTTCCTTCAGCACCTTTTCCCCTCGACTTCCATTCTTTACTTCCTTCGTCCTCTTCTTTGTACAACCTTCGCCATAATCTTATACGTTTCTTCGTCTCTTCGTGTTTTTTCCAACACTTTTTGTTCTTCTTGTCAATTCTTACCATCCTATTGACGGACAATAGCTTTTCTACAGAACTATCTATGGCATATATACTTCTATCATCATACCTTCTGTTTGTACAATCAGTTTTGCACCATTTCTTCTTTTCTTCCGTCATATCTTCTTTATATTTTCCACTTTTCTGTCTATTTGTTTGCATCATAGAGTTGCATGAATTTCTTCTTTTAGATTCATTATTGTAATAATCGATGTCTTTCCTTTACAAAATGTCTTCCAATCTCAGCAATTGTGCATTTAGCCTTGGTAATGCGTCTGTACCATATTTCTTATGGTTATCGCTCGCTTCATTCCCTTTTCTTACTAAATATTCTACGCACAACGACACCATCGATATTTGTCAGAAAATTGGGATATATAATATATATATATACTATATATAATATAATAATATATATATATATATATAATATATATAGTTATGATTTATATACATTTATTTCATATATAGTTCTTTTGGGTGTTTCCATACCTGAAGAACTAATGTTGTAAATTTTATGAAACTATGCGCCCATAAACATTTTTATTTTACAATATTTAAAACTATTTATAGATAAAAAAAAAACTTATCATATTTTGAACTTTATGACATTTTTCTTTGTTTATGGATATATGTTCAGGGCTTGCAACCTGAATGCATGTTTCCCCCCCCCCCCCCCCCCCCCCCCCCCCCTCTTGCCTTAAAATCAAAAAACTATAATTTATTTTACTTTAATTTTCTAACTTTAAAATCACTACCTCTTAACAACTCTTGGTGATTCCTCACTAGAGGATGAAAAAGAGAGATGTCTCCTAATCCTTTTTGGAGGAAGAGTTTCTTTTTCCACCTAAATCATTTACTTCTTTTGCTAGTGCAAAACATTCATTTATCTCGGTTTCTTAGATTTACTTGCCATTTATGCTTATCTATTACCCTTGTCATTCTTACAAAACCCTAAATCCTTACTCTGAGCCGTTTTAGTTGTTTTTTTTTTATCCTTTCATTCCTTATGTTTTATTATTATTTACATTTAATTTCTCCATTTGAACTTTCATTTATCTTTTTTTTAACTATTGTACTATCTCTCGTATTTCCTGATTTATTCTGCAGTCATTTCTAATTTTTTACCTAATTTCTTTACAGCTCTTTCACTCAATTAGTCGAATTCATTCTTAGCAAAAGCATTCCTCAAGCTTTCTCTATTTCTTTTTTCAACTTTTTACTCTAACCTACAAGTTTTCTTTTTCTCTTCATTCAGACTCATTTTTAACTTTTATACCTATGACACCTTTTTGTTTTGACATTTTTTCTTCATTTTTAAACATTCATACAAAAAACTTTCACCAGACTCGCCACAATGCTCATAAGAAGCACACTGATATTTCATCTCAGAAAATTATAAATTTTTAATTTAAAGAAATACTAATTTTGAAAAAATAATATAAAAGATATGAAACTACACTTCACAATATATATATATATACTATAGTATAATATATTAATTATATATATATATTAGTATATATATTATATAGATATATAGTATATTATATAGTATAATAGTATATATATTATTATATTATATGATGTACTTGAAGTAATAATTTTACCCATTAAGAAACTTTTAAATAAATACTATACATGTATAGTGTCTAATATCTAATTATTATACTTACTAAACTCGGCGAAAAAATTGCTTTGATTATATATATAACTATATATATTATATATAATATATATATAAATATATATATATATAAGTATTATATATATATATATATTATATATATTATAATATTATATATATTATATATATATATACTATATGATTATATATTTATTTTCTTGGAATAAAATTTTTACTTTTACAAGAAGAAATAGTATATACTATATTATATATATTATATATATAATATATATATTTATATATATATATATATATATATATATAATATATTAATATATATAATAATATATTATAGTAATATATATATATATATATTCTTTTTTCCTATCTTCTTCTATTTTTTCAAGAATGGAGTAAGGTGCGTGACGAGCATCGAAAAGAAAAGCTGCAGAACATGACACAAGTCGAAAAGAAAAGCCCAGCCATCGCCCCCTCAGACCATTAATTAGTGGCAACTCATCGCAGTCATGAAAATCACCCTAAGAGCTTCCAATGGGACATGCGATGGACCTCACTACTGTAGATCGTCAATGTAAGGTTCATCCCTTGCCCAGGTGGCCACAACCATAGCCCCCTCACAATCCCTCGCATTCACTCACTTTTATACAGTCACCCTTTCTTCTCGTCTACAAACTCGCATTTCTTCTCCTTCAAACATTCGTTTACTAGACTCAACTTTTCTTTCCGTCTCCCAGCCGGTCGTTTCCAACACACTCTGCCCATACATCCGCTACCAATCGACTATCATTCAATGGACCTTTCCAGATATGACAAACGCATCTCAACATACTTCCATTTATTCTCTCATTATCCCCTTTCTTCACACCACACACTCTATAAGTTCATTCCTCATTTTATGCATTCTTCTCACACCTAGCACACCCCTAAGATTGTCCATCTTGAACGCACATTGAAACTTAAGATTAACTCTTATTCCGACCAAAAAAAATAAAGTCTCACTACTATACATAACACAGGTAACAACATAGACGTCATGTAAGACCTAAGCACACTCAAAGACTTAGTCCCTTACATTCCCAACGATTTAATTTCCTACTACACTCTGCATCATCCGTCCCTTTTCATCCAACACACTTTCCCAAATATTTAAACCAGACACTTGTTCCAGCCTGCTTACCATTAACATAACTTCACACTGAAGGCTATCCTCACTCACAACCAAAACCCCTTACTCTTCATCTACGTTTACTTTCAGCCTCCACCTTTTACATACTCCTGCCAAATCTCCTACAATCTCTCAAACTCTTCAGATTCACCACACAGAACAAATCATCCGCATATAAAGATAAAGTAAGTATGACATGCTCCATTCTCCATCATTCTGATACCATTTCCTGCCACCCCTACCCTAATTCTTTCATAATCACAATATACAAAGTTGAATAACCAAGGAGACATAAAACAACCCTGTCTCACTCCGCTATTAATACACAATTCACCTTTGACATCCACCAATTATTCTCTACACACGCGCCCACTATCCTCATAATACTTATTGATCATTCAGACGCCTACCACCAACACCATATATTAACCCTTTCATAGCCTGTTGCAATCCATAAAACCTAAATACAATTTATTCTTTCTCTTCATTTTCTTCTTATCATTTGTTTCAATTAAAGATTTGAATCCACAATCCTCTCACTTCTAAACGCACTTTGTTTCTCACCAATCAGTCCTTCAGTCACTCGCCACTCTCTTTCGAAAATACAAGCATATGTATCTTCTCTACAACACTCAATTAACTTAACCCTATATTTCTTACATTTTCCCTATCTCCCTTACGCTTATATAATGTACTCATTACTGCTCTCCTCGCAAATTAATTATAAGTTGTACCCCTATACAGCCCTATAATATATATATATTAATTATAGTATAATATATATAATATATATATAATATATATATATGATATATATCATATATATATATATATATATATATATTATAATAGGGTATGTACCGTAACGAGAATTTTTGTTTCCGGCCGGAACCGGAACTTACCGGAACCTTGTAAAAGTTCCGAACCGGAACTTTTCGACTTCAGCCACACTTTGGCGAGTCTGTGAAAGTTTTTTGTAAGTAATGTTTAAAAATGAAGAAAAATGTCAAAGACAAAAAGGTGGTCATAGGTATAAAAGTTAAAAATGAGTCTGAATGAAGAGAAAAAGAAAACTTGTAGGTTAGAGTAAAAAGTTGAAAAAAGAAATAGAGAAAGCTTGAGGAATGCTTTTGCTAAGAATGAATTCGACTAATTGAGTGAAAGAACTGTAAAGAAATTAGGTAAAAAATTAGAAATGACTGCAGAATAAATCAGGAAATACGAGAGATAGTACAATAGTTAAAAAAAAGATAAATGAAAGTTCAAATGGAGAAATTAAATGTGAATAATAATAAAACCTAAGGAATGAAAGGATAAAAAAAAGACTAAAACGGCTGAGAGTATAGATTTAGTATCTTGTAAGAATGACAAGGGTAATGGTAATAGATAAGTATAAATGGGAAATAAATCTAAGAAACAGAGAGAAATAAGTGGTGAAAAACAGAAGTAAATGATTTAGGTGGAAAAAGAAACTCTTCCTCCAAAAAGGATTAGGAGACATCTCTCTTTTTCATCCTCTAGTGAGGAATCACCAAGAGTTGTTAAGAGGTAGTGATTTTAAAGTTAGAAAATTAAAGTAAAATAAATTATAGTTTTTTGATTTTATTTGATATCTTAATATTTTTTCTGAGAAATTTGTAATTTTTAAAAGAAGAATACTAGATCTTAATAATTAACAAAATTGGTACAATTATATGATTAAGTTTTTTTTTATCTATAAATAGTTTTAAATATTGTAAAATAAAAATGTTTATGGATATATGAATGTGAGCAACCCCCCCAACATTATCTCAAGGTTTTCATTGGCAATATATATATATATATATATATATATATATATATATATAATATATATATATATATATATATATATATATATATATATATATATATATATATATATATATATATATATATCCCAATTTTCTGACAAATTATCGATGGTGTCGTTGTGCCGAAGAATTTTAGTTAAAGAAAAGGGAATGAAGCGAAGCGATAACCATAAGAAAATGGTACAGACGCTTACCAAGGCTAAATGGCACAATGCGAGATTGGTAGAAAATTTTGTAAAGGAAGACATCGATAGTTGGAAAAATGATTTGATAAAAGAAGAAAATTCATGCAAACAAGTATGAGAAGTATGTAGGAGCATACCTCAGGATGTTTGAAGGTATGACGGAAGAAAAGAAGAAATGGTGCAAAACTGATTGTACAAACAGAAGGTATGATGATGGGAGTATATATGCCATAGATAGTTCTGTAGAAAAGCTATTGTCCGTCAATAGGATGGTAAGAATTGACAAGAAGAACAAAAAGTGTTGGAAAAAACACGAAGAGACGAAGAAACGTATAAGATTATGGCGAAGGTTGTACAAAGAAGAGGATGACGAAGGTGAAGTAAAGAATGGAAGTCGAGGGGAAAAGGTGCTGAAGGAACACTAGTGGTTGTGCACAAGAGTGAGATGCCAACGGTCGAAGTTGTGTTGAAAATAATGGACGAGATTAATGAAGCGGATTATTTTGTTGAGAATAGGTCCAAATATTCTCAGACCTGGCATGAGCACCTGACTACTCTTAGGAACAGACTTCGAAAAACTAAAGGAGAACCGACGAAGGTGAAATGGGAGATAAGACATCAGCAAGCCTTTTTGAAAAATTAAAGGTAGGCATTGAGTTCTAACCGATTTGAACATGCCAGAACTGGAGAAGGACTTTCACCGTGCAAGTGGAGCCTCAGACACCGGTCTCTAGATTTGTCCTCCTACAGGATGATGAAGGGATCCTTCACCCAGTGGCATATGGCAGCAAAAAGCTTTTCGGCGACTCAGCAAAGTATTCAACCCCTTGACGAAAGACTTCGCAAAGTAACTGGCATAAGAAAGTCTGAGCAATAACCTCTATGGAAAGAAGTTATTCTGCAGTCCGACCATCGCCTTTAACTGCCTTATGAGTAAGAAAACGATAATTGAGAATCAACAACGGATCATGGAGGTGTCTTATACCTCCAAATATTTCGAGTTTATCTCAAGCCACATCATGGGAAAGGATAATGCAATTTGCGTGATTATCTAGTCGATCATATTCCGAAGACAACATTAGGATCATCTGCAAGACAACCGCGGAAGAAAGCACAAGCTACAAGATGAAACTAATGTTATAATACCATGTAATAAAGCAAAAATTGTAAACAATTTGCTTAAGGTTCATGGGGCCAAAGATGTAACGCGATATACATGATATGTATAAATTTGTTTCTTGTAGTAAAGTTCCCACAATGCTTTTGCTAAGATTCCCTCCCATTACATGACATGTATGCCGTGCAGCCCATTTGAACCAATATATATATATTATATTATTATATTATAATAGTATATATATATATATATATAATATAATATATATATATTTAATATATAATAGTATTATAATATATATTTATTTGTTAATAGTAAATATAAGTGTTATAGGAATACACAATGTATAATTTATTTACAAGTTTTCTTTTAAAATAAATAGAACGTTGGTGATTGCTGTAACTACTGCGTATTATTATTATTATTATTTTGTTAAGACGAAATTGAGAAAGGATTTTGCATGATGATGGATGATATATATATATATACTATTATATTGATACTTAATTATATTATATATATCATAATATTGATATATATATATAAGAAAGTTAAGTATATATTTATTTTAAATTTTAAAATAATGTAAATATCTAATTTGTGAATACTGTGAGCTCTAAAATCTCTCGAACGTCCAGTTTAACCTTCTCTTCTAAAGCATAAACGATTGAAAGATTGTTTTTTTTTATCAAATCGTTGTGAAAATCTGAAAGGATTGCCAACACGCCCACTCTTCTGAGTTTGTCTATATACTTTCTTTTCTAATTTAATTGATTATTGTATATATCATTTGGTTTACTATTTCTACTTATCTCTGAGTGGCCGAAGGCAGTATTCTACATTACCATTCCTGGTATAAAAACCTCTGCAGGTCATTTTTTAAGGACATTCTTGCTTCCATCTTGCTCTGGTCAGAGGTGTTATTAGGTTGGCAATACTTCTTACGTATTTACTCGATCGCTTTTATATATGTGCCAGTGTTCACACATTTGTTTTCATGAGTGCATTTATTTCGTGATTTTTATTGTGTAAATAATTCTTTTATCTATTTTCTATTTAATATTGTGTAGTGTTTACGAAGTTGTAATATTGCTATGAAATATCATTGATTGTTTTTAAGTTAATTGGTTATTTTATCAATGATATTGTGTTTGTAAAATATTTCTGTTTCCGTAAATTTTCTGTGTGTGTGCATGTGCGTACGTTCATGTAAGTGTGGAATTATTGCAGTCGCTCGGTTGCCAATTGTCGTCTGCAAGGTAAGACCATATATTTAATATAATATTTCTTTTAATAAATTTACTAATTTATTATTTTATATTAAATATAAAGGAAGTAAAAATTCTTTTTTTTTTTATTAAGATATTTCACTTAATGTGCATTTGTTTAATAATTACCTTCAATGAGAAACTTCTTAATTTTTGTTACGAAATTTCGCATTGAAAGTACCGCTAAGGCGATCAGCTGTTGTACGCACACGAATATACAATCAATTTCCAAAAGTCATATTTTGCTAGATATTTTTGTCTAAATACAAAGATTGGTATTAGAAACTAATTGTCTATATATTTTTAAAATTCAATGATTTTATTTATTTTATATATATTTTTGTATATATATATATATATATATATTATATATATATATATATATATATATATATATATATATATATATATATATATATATATATATATATCTATATATATATATGTAAAATTCTATGCTGATATTTTAAAGTTAATGTATAGCTGTATATGTATATTTATGCGCATATAGTTGTATATATTGCATATACCTGTATATGTTCACGGATATACATTGCATTAAAGATTAAAGTGTGTCTTAATAAGTACTGCAGTTCTATGCATGCATGCGCATATAAATAGATATATCCCTATATCTATATATATGTTCACGGATGTATAAAACTTTGATTTTGTTTTAAGAGAGCAGTACAAATTTCATTTTTTTTATTAAAGTATATAAATTATCCCAGTCATTTCCATTAGTTTCCAAGAATCATTTATTTATTTATTTTCTTGAATATTCAATTAGTTAACGTTCTAGGTCTTCTAGTCATTTGTTTTATGTTCAAAACATTTAGAGTCACAGTAAGTACAAACTTTGATAACGAGTATTGATGTCTGGATGGGTCATGGTATAAACGAACCCGTTCGAACCGTTATATCACTAGGAAAATCTCCAGGGAGTTTGTTGGTAAGTTTTGAATCATTGATTATTTTGCTGTACGTCACCGGCCGAGATCTTATCCAACAGGAGATTGGAACACTGGTATAATACAGGTCAAGAATTTCTAAAAGTGTATTGAATGGTTGCTCATGTCATGAGGGCGTGGCCAAGGATTTGAAATTATTGTTAGAAGAGTAAGTTTGACATTGCAGTTATTTAATATCATCAACCAGCCTATTACAGCAAAGAATGATTTTAAAGAATTGGATGAAAAAGTTGTTCAAAGATTAGCTAAAAAATTAAACATGCCAAAAGAGTACATAAGGAAGTATGAATCCTAGCGCAAAAGTTAAAGAAAAAGATAGGTAAAAATTTAACTTGAGAAATAATAAAAATCATATAATAGAAAAAAAATGATAAATTGAAAGCTAAAAAAAGTAGCCTATTTTAAAGAAACAAAACCAAGATGATAGCGAGGATAGAGTTTAAGGTAAAGATGATAATGAGGATGAGGATGAGCTTGTCTTAAAACCTAAATAAATAAAAAAGAGTAGAGACGATAGGAAAATTAAGAATAGTAAAAAGGTATAAAGTAAAAGCATAGCTCAGAATTCGGCATCAATGAATGGTTTGACTTAAAACAAATAATAAAGCAAAGACATCCTCCCCTCAAAAAGGAGGAAGAGATTCCTCCCCTCAAAAAGGAGGAAGAGGTATGTGTCTTTTGACTCGATGAATGACGATTCACCTACTATTAAGAGGTGGTGATTCTATAGTCAGAGATTTAAAGTAAAATAAATTTTCGCTATTTTTTGATTTTTTGGGGGTGTGAAACGGTAGTTTTGGCAAGAAAATTTCGCGGGAGGGAGGGAAACATGCATTCAGGTCGCAAGCTCTGAACATATATGCGTAAATAAAGAAAAATGTCATATAAAGTTCAAAATATGATTAGTTTTTTATACATAAATAGTTTTAAATAGTTTGGTAAAATAAAAATGTTTACGTATATATGTATTGTTGAGCGACTCCTCAAAATTTATCAAAATTTTTCATTGGCAATATATAGTATATATATAGTATATATATATATAATATATATATATATATATAATATATATATATATATATATATATATATATATATATATATAATATATAATATATAATATATATAGCAAGATCGATTTTTTGGACTTTCCTAATATTTTTGTAGAAAAGCAATCGTATTTTGAAAGAAATATTTAAAATTAATAATATCTAATAATAACTAGCGTTTTATAAATATATAATGTTTCCGGAAAATATATTTTTATGATATTTAACGTATTTAATAAATATTTGGATATAAAATAAATTTATACCTTTATTTGTCGTTTTATGATTTAAAACTAACGAACACCCTAGAGTAGACCGCATAGATATCAGTTGTCGGGGTTCTCTCGCCTTAGGTGGACGGCGGGAGACGAATCCCCCCTCTGTCCGCCATCGCTCGAGCCGCCCTAAAGAATGAAGTTCAAGAAGACATATAAATTAGGGGTCGAGCCCCCTATATATAAATTTTTTTTTTATTATTTTTTTTTTTATTTTTTTTACATTCTGGTAATAAGCTTTTACACTGTCAACCAAATAAAAAAAAAAACTTTCTGGTAAGAATACTAGTTCAATTCCCAGGTTCATGACGGAGATAAAATTATTTGTGGGTTAATCAATGGACCCCTGAAATTTCAAATCCTTGATTGAAAGCAATACCTGAAAGCGACTAAGAACATTCATTGAGAAACAAAGGCGACATGATTCTAAATATTAATATAATAATTATTTCATAAACAGTAAAGTACTTTACATGCAACTTTATTTTATTTTTTCCCGAAAATTAGATAGGTCTCAAGAGCTTTTGCCGACTTTATATATATATATATATATATATATATATATATATATATATATATATATATATATATATATATATATATATATATATATATTAATAATATTATATATATATATATATTAAGATCATTTTTAAAACATAATATATAATGGATATTAATTTACATATAAAAATTGAAGCTTTTGACCTAGAACATATAAATTATTAACAACATTTGAAGTTGTACGTCTGGTATAAAGTGTATTCAAAGAACAAACTTTCATATTAATTTTTATTAATGAGGTTCATTTGATTAACAATTTATCTACCATTAAACACAAAACTTGCAGTTATGTGGAACATGGTTGTATGAATAATAATATATGTGAAGCATACTCGAATATAAGGGCGGAAAGATCGATAGGCAGAGCAACCAACTGTGCTGGTTAAAAAAAGCTTTGAAGATGTCTCAGAACACCCAACCTCTATGAAGCTTGTTTTAGAAAGAGAAATAATGTCATTCTTATAATTAGAGTCACGAGAAAAGGGAAACGCCATGAATATTAAAAATATTAATATATTATTACTTTAGATTTAAAGTGTTATCGGTGGATCGTATAAAAGCTGCAATAGATCCTCCGAAAAAGAAAATGGAGAGAAAGTTACAGAGTGAAGGATTAATACCGTTTCATGGAAGTTTAGAAATCAAAGTCAATTCCAAGACTAAATCGAATGTTCTAGATATGTCAGCCGCCATTCTGGTTATAGATAAAAATAGATTTTTTTTTTCAAGTTGGGGATAGAATTATAGATTGAAAAATTTTTATAAATAATGTAGGTGGTTAAAGATCAATAGTTAGTTCGCATAGCGACCATTCGCACGTTCACACGTCTATATCTGACTATTCAAATTAAAAGTTAAACAAAAGTTCAAGAAACACGGTTATTATTGCTTTTATATAATATATATATATATATATATATATATATATATATAATATATATATATATATATATATATATATATATATATATATATATATATATATATATATATATATATATATATATATATATATATATATATATATATATTCCTCTGTCCCAAAAGTAAGTTTACTGAATGAATATCCCAAGAACGAATGAGTAATGTAGCTCCTCCGTGGCGTATACGAGTGGGTAGCTAGTTACCTACGCTACAAATCCATACTCAGATTTCCCCAAAGTCTTGCTGCTCTTGCACTACATCTGTTTATATGGGCGTGTGGTCTAACCTCGTTACGTTTTTCCACTACATCTTTTGTGTATGGGCGTGTTTTCTATCCTAGTTACGTTTTGCGATGCCGTAAGTTATTGGACACGCGGACACGCTATATCAATTCTGTTGTGAAACGTACACAAATCTGCCACTGAGACATTTGCTTCTTTAAACGAAGCTTATGGGGATGCCACACTATGGTTTTTAAGTGGCACAGCGCTTTCACAGACGATGAATCATAGGTTTTTGAGTATGATCTGAAACCAAACGGCAAAGTGCGGAATGCACACAAAAAATTCTCCCTCGTCCGAAGAAAGCACGTATGAGCAAGTCCAAGGTGAAAATAATGATTATTGTTTTTTTCGACATGGTAGTGTAATTGTGCAAAGGAATTTGTACCTTCAGGACAGACAGTTAATCACGTCTTTTTACAAAAAAAAATGTTCCTTGAAACGACTTCGAAAACGAGTTCAGCGAATCATAACAGACATTGCAGACGATTGGGTGCTTGCTGCACCACGATAACGCGCCCTCAATTATAGAATTTCTGGCAAAGAAAAATATTCAAGTACTTCCAAATCCTCCATACAGCCCAGATCTAGCTCCGTGCAATTTCTACATCTTTCCTAAGTTGAAAATGAAGTTGAAGGGTCATCATTTTGAGACTGGAAAACAAAATATACTGTAACACGTGAACTAAACATACTTCAGAAAAATGACTTCCGGTACTGCTATGAACAGTAGAAGAAACGTTGGAACCGCTGTGTAACCTTTCAAGGGTCATACTTCGAAGGAGATGACTTGTAATTTCAGGTAGCCAAGTCCGATACAATAATTAAATACGACATCAGTACACTTACTTTTGGATATATATATATATGATATATATATAATATAATATATTATATATATATATATATATATATATATATATATATATAATATATATTATATATATATATAATTATATATACTATATATATATTCACTAAGCGATGATAGATGCTATATAACATATGAACCATTATGTGATTATTTCAGAATATTAGCACCCATTTGAATATGAAAAAAGTTTGGTGAGTTGTGTTATATTATTTATGCATTTTCATTTACTCACACTAAAAATTATGCATTATAAAATGTGGATAAATAATTAGGGTAAAATAATTATTTAATATTTCTTAATGATTATTTCTTTGGTTATTTGCGTTAACAAAGTACCTAAATATTTATATTAAAAAAAAAATCACGTTACAGAACCTTCAAATTATTTTCTAAAGTATCACCTAAAAAAATGATATCCGATATACGTGGAACCTTAAAAGAACATAGTGAGGTAGGAATTATTATTATTCATGATTATGATTTCACATAATTTACATTATGATTATTTCACGTTTAATTTTACGTGATGATTTTGCTTCATTATTTACATAGCTATTGCTCATGTTTATTATTATCATTAAAGTCCCAAGTAATATTACAACTTCTATATTCTTTTTAGGCAACGAACCTTGGGCCTGTCTTTTAAGTCTTTGAGCTTTTCTTTTCACAATTTTGCAAACTTTCTAAATAAACTGATAAAATCCGCCATCCTTCTTTAAGACCCTATTACATATATATTACAGTTTTCTCCAAAGGTAAAGTTGCCTCACCTGATTTTGGTATACTAACACCGCAAAGAAAAAAACTATGACTACAACTAAAAAGATTAAGATCAACGCACAGTAAACTCGTAAGAAAGTGTAGATATGCAAATGTGTTTGGATAGATAAATCTTTAAAGGTTGTTAGTAATTTGAGGAAAATATTTTAAACGGAGTTTACTTTGGAGATTGAAAATGATTTAATATTCAAACCAGATATCCAATAACAAAGTCCCAAATAAATTTTAAATGCTGATATTTAAAAATTATTTTAAGTCCGTTGACATAATGGATGAATTTTGTTTAATGTAGGTTTACTGTAAGCTTTTAATGTATTATTATTAATTTTTTTTTATTTAAGGCAGATTACTGTATTAATGTAAATACTTATTTATTGCTTATTTGGATTTTGCTAGGAAATTTCCTTCCGTTTGAAAGAATATTGACAAATCAAATGGGAAAGTGAAGAATTTCTTCCGTTTAGTAGAATTCTTGCCAACAATGCCTTAAGTTTCTTCAATACAGGACTGCCATGTGATAGGTTCTTTTTTAGAATATCCCATCGATTCGTAGATACCGAGAAAAAGCAAACCAAAAAATGAAATTGCTTCTACGCATGTATCTACAGCGTTTTTTCCAACAAGATTAAGGGAGTGGGCTGCACACGGCACATAAACTGCCATATATTGTCGTTTAATTAGAGCTTGGACACTATTAAGCAATCCGGACATAATTGAGGCGTTATCATAACTTTGTCCGCGACAGCTTTGTCAACTAATCTTTTTATAAACTTGGATAAATTTCCTGTTGAAAGAAGACAAATTCTTCAATCAAAACAAATAACAATAAATTTCAAAACACTAAAAAAAGCGCCCCTTAATATGTTCCGCCCTATGCGGAAAAAACGGAGCCCTGAGTAAAAATATATATATATAAGTATATATATATATAGTATATAAATATATATATATATATATATTATATATATTATATATATATTATATATATTATCTATATACAGCATCCCGAAAGTCACATGCATATACTTTAAAACTATAACAGCTACAGAAAATAAATAACATTTTTGATTTCAGCAATTTCATCGATGAAACTTAAAAAAAAAAATTGATTTTATTCTAAAAAAATCAATAATAACACCTTAAATATAGTATAATCTTAGGTCTCGGCAAGCGTATCTTTTATATTTTGTCCATTTTTCCCCCCTGCCCAAAAAAAAGTTAAAAAAAATACGAGAGCAAGAGTTACCAAATTGAGTGGTTTTGTTTTATTTGGCCTCTGGAGGAAAATGTTATATTTTCTTTTTTATTTCCTTTTTAGGGGTCCGAGCAGAGAGGGGACGAGTCCCCCGTCGTCCCCGGTAGGCCGAGAAAGCCCGACTCTGTCCATCTGTTGTTTACCCGTGGGTATCCTTTAGTTAAAAAAGAAAAAAATTTAACATTTGCACCTTTGGCGGCTCCCTCGGAGCGCCAGACCTCCTTCGTAATTCTCAAAAAACCGTAAATTTTTCCAACATTTTTAACAATTAAAATTTTTAAAACCGTTATTTTTTATTTATTTTTTATTTCAACATGGGTAAAAATGTCTCCTGATTGAATAAAATGATATTATTTTCGTATAGCTGTTATAGTTTTTTTAGTTACATGCATGTGTCTTCGGGATGCTTAATCATATATTATATAATAATATATATATAATATATATAATATATATATATATATATTATAATATATATACGTATATATCTATATATAATTAATCTATTAAATATATATATATATATATAAACGGTTTTTTTAGGTTATTTATTAACACGTAATATATATTGGTCTGTCAAGACGAAACGTTTAAATTTTTGCAAATGCACGTAATTCAAAATTGTGACTGAAAAACATTGCTAAACCTTAATTTCTTGACAGGTCTTGTAATATCACTATTTTTTATCAAATTTAAAATGCAAACATTAATTTTTCATTTTCCGCACGGATCAAGCTTTACAAGTGCGATAAGATTACCACTTATAGACCTAAAATTGATTTTAATTCTAAGTAATTTCTACCTAGGATCCGAACTAGGATTCGAACCCACGACGTTGTCATGCGACTCCGTCGCTCTACCGTTTGAGCCACGGTAGCGGCAATAGGCGTACGAAACGTAATATTTCTATACTTCCGAAAGTTTCTAAATTTTATTCTAAAAACCCATACGTACATGTACGATTTCCGTCACATACTGAAGCGAAGAGTAAATCATACGACAATTTTTGCTGCCAGTTTATATTAGAATTCAAATTGGAACCAAAATTTTTATTATTATTATTATTATTATTATTATTATTATTATTATTATTATTATTATTATTATTATTATTATTATTATTATTATTATTATTATTATTATTATTATTATTATTATTATTATTATTATTAAGGACAATACAGGGTTCAAATTTTCATAAAACTTAGTGATTATTAGCGAATAAATTTTGCGCATAAGGGATGTAAAAATAATAATAATAAAAAAAATATAGCTTTATTGAAAGGAAAGTTGGCGTTAAAAATATGGGAGTCATATGAGTTTCCAATCACACGGATAGAATATCTATTATAAAAACACATATAAGCAAAACGGTCCACAAAATAACTTCTAACTGGGATCTCTGTTGCAGAAATAAAAAGAATACGTAAATAAATAATTTAATAACGGATTCCCTCATTATCTTATACATAAAATAGTGAAAAACGCATTGAATATATCGACTGAATCTGAAAATAAACCTGTAACTTACTACAGAAGTGAAGTGGTGGGTTCAAAAAAAACTCGATGGGAAAATTAAAAAGTATTTTAAAGAAGCATAATAAAGATAAAAATATTGAAGCTATCGTGGTAAGAATTAAACCTCCAAAATTATCTTGTTTTAGTATTTGTTGCATTATCTGTTGATCTTAAGAACCACAGTCGTTCATGGGAAGATGCCTGAAACAAACTTTTTATAAACTTGTTTTAAAAGCATTTCAAATTGGAGGCCTTCCGCTTGGACCCTACTTAAGGCAGGTTGGATTTTTTCAGTAATATCGTCCAAGTCAATACTGTAGAAGAGGGTCTCTATTCAACAGTTGCTTGATGTAGGATCAACACGGCCCTACATTGCATAGCTTTCTTAAACTCCTAATTGGATTGGGTATACCCGGTATTTCAGCGGAAGAGCACTCACCCAACAAAGCGGAGGCCCAGGTTTGCTGAATGCGAGTTGTTCTCGGCTAGGCTTTGTCCTACCCGGACGTAAAATCGAGTACAGTTCCTCCTTGAATAGGACTCTGCTCATGAGTGGTGTGTCATTCTGTAAATAAAAAATGTGTATGTATAATTTATGTTGGTGTTAACTAAAATTTAATTAAAAATATTTTTTTTGTGTGGAAAATATTCAGCTGCCTAAAATAACCTACTTTCTCGATATATATATATATATATAATATATATATATATATAATATATATATATATATATAATATATATTATTATATATATATATATATATAATATATATATATATATATAATATATATATATATATAATTATATATATATATTTCGATGAGAAAGTTCGCTACCCCTGTTGTAGATTATCTGATATATTAATATATATACATATTTTTATTTAAATTATTGTAGAATATAGACCATATGACATGTTAATGTTATTTTTTTTAAACTAATAATTATTGTAAACCATCTCATTATTTAAGATAGCCTAAACTATTTTGTTATCATCTGATGTAATATTTATCTTTAATTTTTAATTTTTTTTTTTTTAATTATTCGTTTCACCTTACCACATCTATTATTATTTTTATTATTCAACCATAATGGTATTTAATTACGTAATATATATTCAAATATGACTATTAGTTTTGGTTTCCTAATTTCGATGATGTTCTTAAATAACTACCAAGATTTTTTAAAGACTTATTTCCATAATGTTTCAATTAATAATCTCTTTATTTCAGGTTAGCGGATTTTTTCAAGAACTTTAGGCATTATCCTTCATTACTTCACTGTTTCTGTAACTATTATTGTAATATAAAATTTTAAGAAATCTCTTAAAAATGTTGAGATATGTGATGATGTCGATAGAGGAAAAGAAATAGAATCGTCCAAGGGGGTTTAGGGGAGTAGGTTAGTGACATATTTTTAGCAGAGTTTAGCTTTAGCAGAAAGTATAATTGCTATAGAAGTATAAATAAATCTATCAGGAGAAATAAGGCTGGTGTTTTATGGTAGGAATTTAACTAACAATAACATACTAAATATATAACATTATATATTCATGAAAGTAACCTAGACAGTAAGAGCGGAACACAAACATGTTAAACTAAAGACTGCAGGCCTTAAAATTCTAAAAATCTGCAATAACCTCTGCAATTATACTGAATACAGGAAAAGTGTGATAGTTGCCACCTTCTGCCTGAACGTGATATTAAACCACATTCTCAAGTAGTTAAACAGGGAACTACATGTATCTGACCTCTACAGATTATTAGTCGAAAAACAGTTGATAACTGATGAAAGCAAGTTAATGGAGGACATAGCGTCAGTGTTGTGGTACAGAACTGGGAATAGACTGATTGAAAATAAAAGAAATCTGGACCCAGTTGATATGGCAGAGAGAGTAGCTGGTTTGAGAGTTTGGAGTTAAGCTGTTTTGAGATGGTGAGGGAACCGATAGCAGAATGGACAGAAAAAAGACCAAACTGGTATAACGCCTTTATAACCCGTTCCCGACATAGGGGCGGCCTCATTTATAGCTATGGGGCTAGGCAAAAGGGCAAATGCGTATTCTCTGCTGAAAATGATCGCAGTGGAAGATTTCTACTATTACGCATCTGGAATTCTGGGGTTTCGGATCTTGGCCATGGCCTTTCCTAGGTTTTATGTTTTTAGCATTGACTATTTGACAATGCAAAATTACATCCAGAACAATTTTATTGTTTCGCCCTGCCCATCGGAACTCATTAATGAAACATTTTCGTTACACCGAGTTAAGAATGACTTCCAGTGTTGGCATTGGGCTTAATGGAGAAAATGACATCTGGTGGGACGAGGCTAACTCACTCACAGCTCTGAATACCCAATAACTTTTAAATTTTAAAGACCTCGATTCTGGACAAGCCCATTTATAAATATAGCAAACTATGGGAGTTATAAATAGAGCGAACTATGGGCGAATTGACAGACTAATTACTTCATTGTATTCTGATGTTTATTATCAGCAAATCACATCAGAAACATTACTTAGATATGCCCCTTTTGTGGCTTTCGCTTCCGGAAATTTAACTCCTGGAATAGCTATACCATCTGGGAAAGAAATTTCACCGCCCGGAAGAGAAGGGCCGGTCATGGAGTCTGAATATGTATATTTTTTTATCCGAAGACGTCTACACACATGCGGGATTCGTCGAACGATGCATGTTTGAATGGGTTATTTTGACCTATGTTCGTTATTCGGTTTGGTTTGCCATATAAGGAGGCTACTTACACGCATGAGTTCGTCAAACTCTTCATCTGATACGCGATGTATGGAAGTATCATTTTTGCAACTGTTTGTTCATCAATATATTTTCCATTCACCCAAATATTTTCCACCGCTTATCGGTAAACTTAACACGTCAAAGAAGCGAATGTTTAGAATTTAACTCAATCCCATCCACACATTCGTTCTCCGTTGTCAGTATAAAATTCAAGAATTTTACCGTATAATTAATATTTTTAAAAGGAAATACTGCACAAGTATACGTAACCTATGATTTTCGATTTTATATATAATATATATACTATATAGTATATATATATATATATATATAATATAATATATATATATATATTTATATATACTATATATATATATTATATACTATATATAAAGTTATAGCGGTGTTTCACCAGTCCGTTACTCGTTAATTAAAGATATTAGACATCTTCTGGAACGGAGTAACGATGCCGTTACTTTTTTTATTTTAACGGATCTAAGAAATTCCTTACTTTTATGGTCAATCGTTTCCTCGTTACTGTTATAATCGGTTATTTATATATATATATATATATATATATATAATATATTATATATATAATATATTATAATATATATATATATATATATAGTATAATATATAAGTTTGCCCCTGCTCATCTTGCTTAATGACTTCTATAGATAACGAAAAACGTTCCGTGTCGTGTCGGCCTGTCGGCCTACGCGGTAGGATATGAAATTTTATAAGCAATAGCAATAAAGATTCCGTGTCATGATTAAGTCGTGATCAATGATTATTCTTGCATTCTCCATACTTCGTGCAAAGCTTGTCTAATACAGTAAAAGTGGGTAACCTGTTTGTTGAATTAAGCGTCAGTTTCAATGTTAATTTGAAAAATGTCCGTCTAAGATCAAGGTGTGTTTAAAGCTCCCCTAGAGGTCAAGGTCTTGGATGGTAAAACCATCGATGGCGTGCGTAAGTTTGGCCTCGGCATCACATAAAAGACTTCTCTTTGAAGCAGAGTTGGCATGAATGCTCTATTTTCTTGTGCTTTCTGTAAGTCGAAAGAAGTTATATAAAGGGACATGCAAGCAGTCTTTCAATTTCGAAAGGGCACATTAATTAAAAGAAAGCAATATTCAAAGTACATTCAGATGAGACAAAGTATATATATATATATATATATTATATATATATATATTATAGTAATAATATAGATATAATATATATATATATATTATATATATATATATATATATAATATATATATATATTATATTTTAAAACAGCTGATGTATCCAGGATTTTTTTCGGGGGGGCCAGACAAAAATCGTATATATATAATATATATAATATATATTATATATATATATATATATATAATAATAATATATATATATATATGATATATATAAATTATATATATTATATATATAATATAATTGAACCTCTGGATTTGGTTATAAACGGATATGATGACTTAAAAAATGCTTAGTGGCCTTAAAAAATTCGGGGGGCACGCCCCCTGGCCCCCCCTGTATACGCCACTTATATATTATAATATATAATATATATATCATATATATATATATATATATATATATAATATATAATATATATATATATATATATAATATAAGTAAAAAACTGCTGTAAATTAGTTACTTTTTGCCACCAAAGAAAAATCGAATAATGTAAGTTACTTTTTTCCAGCAAACGGAGTACAAGTAATGATACTTTTTTATAATAATGCCTATCGTATCACTTATTGGATTGTGGCTAAGCTTGCATTCTCTTAATTTACGTATGTTATTCACTGTTGCAGTGACGCTACCTTTAGTATTTAATTGATGGTATGTATAGTATTGAATTTAATAATATTTTTTAACTTTTATTATAATTAAAAGTAACTCAAAATTTATCATTTTAAGGATCATGATTATTTATAATTATTCTTTTATGATATAATATATATATATAATAATATATATATATAATATAATATATATATATAATATAATATATTATAATATACTATAATATATATATATATAATAGTATATATATATATATTAAATTCGATATTCATTTATATATTTTTCCTTTCCTGTATAAATTTGACATGGTTTTTGTTTTGAATCAGTCTTTTTATTTGCCACGCGATTTGTAAAGTAGCCTACACCGTAAAGTGCGATGAATGAGAAAACCGGTTAGCTGGATGGAGTAGAAGAAAAAATCTATGGGATTATTCGACAACTTTTTTCTAAAGAGTGGGCATTTTATAATATTATATATATATATATATATATATATATAGGCCCTGTTAATGTTTAAGACTCCGTCAGTTTTGATTTTTTTTTTGTTTTTTTTCTAAACATATCATAGTATAGATACTAACAATGAATTTCAGGGTGATGGACCATGATTCAAAAGTTCGAAATTTTAAATGAATTAATTTTAAAAATCACATTTTATATCAATAAAAATTTTAAAAATGGAATATCTCAAAAAGTACGACACTTACAGAAAAAAACCAATTACATATTTGAAATCAGCGTATAAAGCTAATTACAAAAATGTAAAAAACAAAAAAAAATATCTCGAAAAGTACAACACTAACAGAAAAACCAATTCCATATTACAGAAAAACCAAACAATTAACATATTTGGAATCAGCGTGTAAAGCTTATTACAAAATGTAAAACAAAAAAAAAATTTTTTTAAAAAATTAAAAAATTAAAAAAAAAAAAAAAAAATAAGGGGCGCCGAGGGACGCGGGACAGAGGGGGGACGTTTTCCATACCCCGTAGGGAGGCGGAGGGAACCCCCGCGACACCCAAAATACCAAAGAGCGGGGGTTCCGGAGGATTCTACACCCCGGGAGGGGGGAAATAGTCCACCCTGTCGTTCCCCCGAAGGCCGAGAGACCCGACTCCTTGCCATCTTTGCGGTTTACCCTTGAGGTATTCCGTTAAGTAAAAAAAAAAAAAAAAAAAAAAATTAAAACTGACGGGTCGGTAAAACCTAACTGGTCCTGATATATTTTTGAATCATTGTCCCGTCACCCCTTAAATTGATCGTTAGGATCATATACTAGAATATATGAAAAAAAAACAAAAAAAAAAATTCAAAAAACGACCGGAGTCTTAAAACATAACAGATCCTATATATATATATAATATATATATATATATATAGATATATATATCTGATTATACTATACTACTATTATATATAAAATAAATATAATATATATATATATATATATATAGTTTAACACTTTTAACGTTATTTATTAACACGTAATATATATTGGTATGCCAAGATATATTTTAAATTTTGCAAATGCACGAAAACTTCCCCAATAAAGTTATGGTATAATAATTTGCATTTATATTATTGTTCTACTAGCTAAATATTGTATTGAATATTAAACTTAAAAACGTAAAAATTTATTAGATAGGGCAACAAGTGTACGAAACGAAATATTTCTATGCTTTTTCGGAAACCTGTTAATTTTATTCTAAAAACCCATACGCACACGTACGATTAACGTCATATACTGAAGAGAAGAAAAAATCATACGACAATTTTTGCTGCCAATTCATATTACAGAATTCAAAATTTGAACCAAAATTTTGCCAGACGTACGAAGTTCGATTGAATTAATATTATATTATTATTATTATTATTATTATTATTATTATTATTATATTATTATTATTATTATTATTATTATTATTATTATTATTATTATTATTATTAAGAACAATACAGGGTTAAAATTTTCATAAAAAAACATGATTAGCAAATAAATTTTGCGCATCAGGGATGTAAAAATAATGAAAACCTTTTAGTTCTTTAAAAAAGAAAAAAAGCTTTGTTGAAAGGAATGTTTGCGTTAAAAAACATGGGAGTCATATGAGCTTCCAATCGTACAGACACAATATCTATTATAAAAACACTTATAAGCAAAGCAGTCCACAAAATAACTTCTAACTGGGATCACTGTTGCAGAAATGAATATGTAAATAATAAATAATTTAATAACGGTTTCCCACATTACCTTATACATAAAACGGTGAAAAACACATTGAATATATTGACTGAACCTGAAAATAAATCTGTAACCTACTACAGAATTGAAGTGGTTTGTTCAAAAAAATCACGAAGGGGAAATTAAAAAGTATTTTAAAGAATCATAATAAAGATAAAAATATTGAAGTTATCATGATAAGGATCAAACCTCCAAAATTATCTTGTTTAGTATTTCTGATAATTAACTCGCCTCTGCTGGTGCGTGTACTGACGTCGTATGCCAATTCTCCTATAATGAAAGTTGATGTAATGCGACTTATATTCGTTATACGACGAATACACTACGACAGCACTGATATAAGCCAAGATACAATAGCATATAGGCTGAACATGCGAAATCACATAACAATTTTGTTAGACCGAACATCATCAAATACAATGAGATGACCAATCAACTTCAATATTTTTATTTGGGGAAAAGGAAAAAATAAAAGGTCAATTTAATAACAAAAGATCACAAAAATTCTCAATAAAATAAGTTATAAAAAAAGGGTCGCCCTACTTTTGGCTTTCACTTAAAAGATTTATTTATCCTAAAAATAAACATACTATTAATTAGCTTGGAAGAAAAGGTTTATTTTTCTTTAATTGTCATGTGCTCCATTTCAAGCATGATTATAGAACATTGTTTAAATATTAAAGAACCGAAAACGTTAGGCATTTTTTCAACTTTTTAGGTTCATGGCACCCATAGCTCATCAAGAATTAATCGCGGCACCCATTATATACTATAATATATTTAGTTATATAGTATATAATTATATATATATAATATCTAATATATATAATATATATATATTATATATATAATATATATATATATACTGTATATATATATTATATATATATATTACATATATAATATAATATATATAATAATATATATATATAATATATAATATATATATATTATATATATATTTTTACAATGATAACCACACTCACGGCGCAAATCCCATTTTGAAAAAGGAGGGGGTCAAAAAAAAAAACAATTAAACAAATAAATAAACTAAAATAAATAAAAAAGTTCCGTAAAGAACATAAAAATTAAAAATAATGGAAAGTAAACCCACCCCAGTCTGCCAACGCCAATTTCCCCTCAGGTGGAGCAGGACGCCCGGACTTAAATAAAGAAGATTAAAATATTGCGGGGAAAATAAAAGAAGGCAAGGAGTTCCATAAAGCAGATGTGTGGAAAGAAGAGGGTACCACAACGAGTGATCCTTGAAACTTCTAAAATATTCACACAATTTCATGAGAGAACAAGGCACCTCTTGTGTCACGAGGGCGACGCAGTGGTGAGGAATGCGAAGGTCAATTCACTTCGAGCACTGCCGGTTGTAATAACCTATATAAAAAGAGATAACGGCACCTACGTCACGACGAAGAGAAAGAGTTCAAGGGCGTCAAAGGAGTATGGGAAAGTTTATAAAAGCCCTCTTAGCCTTAGCTTCCAACTCTTATCCAAAAGGAGGGTGGACCGGATCCATCTCTAGTGAATGTTGGGAACAGTATTTCCATACAGGTGGCGAATTGATGTTTACAATTTATATTAATAGATTTAGGCTAATTCTTATAGATCATATACATATATATATATATATATATATATATATATATATATATATATAATATATATATATATATAATAATATATATATATATATAATATATATATATATATATAGGGATGCACCGGATCTCCGGCTCCGGCTCCGGCTTGGTCGGAGTTCCGGCCTTTTTAAGGATCTCGGCTCCCGCCGGAGACCACTAGTCTCCGGGTTTCTCCGGCCGGAGACCTACATATTTTAAAAAGGTTAGTTTTGAAAATAAAAGATAGTTATAATATTGACAATTAATAATGAGACATTAATGAAATAAATTTATTTAGAAGAACTTGATTCATACAAAAAAGTGTAAAAAAAATTAGTGAATATTTTTTTGTTTGTAGTGATAATATTAAGCAAACTAATAATTAATATTTATAACTATAATAATATATAATAATATGAAGTAGGCCTATATGACACCATTTACCAAATTAAACTAATTATTTTCATAAACAACTTAAAAGGGTTTGATTCCAAAATGACTACCCCAAAATACACTTTTGAAAAATCTAGCTTTAAAAATGCAATACAAGAAATAGGTAAATGACAAATTGGTAAAGGAACTTTTAAACTACATGCCATATCTGACCAAAAGGCTATTAAAAATTATAACATAATTATTTCCTTAAATCTTCAAATTATTAAAGAGCTTTAAGTTTTAACAACTAACATTTGAAACTATATATATATATATATAATAATATATATATATTATATATAATATATATATAATATAATATATATTTATATAATATATATATAAATATATAATATTATAAAGTTGCAGTTACAGCTGTTATCGATACTGTATAGAGTATTACAATAGAATTTTTTGAAGGAAAATTAAATTATATTGTTAAAAACAAAGTCAGTGTGAAAGGAAAATTAAATAGCTTATGCATTGCTAATTAGTAGCCATTCTCTAATATTTAAAAATCAAATGCTCTTAAATTATGATGAAGAAACAGGAGCTGATCAGCTAGTGAAGAAAGACGATTCCTTTTACTTGAATAAATATTTCCTGCTTGGGTAAACATTCTCTCGCTAAATACCCTTGAAGGTGAGAGAGATATTTCCTAGTTAATTCAGGTAAGATGCCAATCAGGATAACAGCTTTTCTTTCTTCCCATCATAACAGTGGATCAGCATCCGATTTTCGTCCATAAGTGGTGCTGCAAAAAATTTATCCACAGTAGTTTGAATAGTATTTTCTTAATTTATGCTGTTTTCTCTCACTTCTTGCTTCTACGTTGTGCATTTTAACTTTTTTCCCTTTGCAATCAGTTCCATTTGGTTTGATTGTATCTGGAAATATTCTTCACTTTCTTTTCTGAAGATTTTTCTTGTTACATGTCATCAAAGCACTTCCAGAAAATTGAATGTTTCCTTCTTAATATATCTGCCGTTTCTTTTTCAGATTCTTCATGTGAATCTGTATGAGACTGATCATTTTGATCATCATTTTGATCATCAGAATCTCTGTCTTACATTAATATTTTCTTTAGCTTTTATTAAAAGTTTTACTCTTCTTTGAGCATAAATTTATTTTATTCTGATCAATAATATTAAAGGGAGCTACATTTGTATTGTGGATTTAGAGCTGTTGCAAGTACATAAAGTTTCGTCTCTTTAATGGTACTAAAAAAACGTTCAGTAACAGAATTAAAAGTTCATCTTCCATGTTTTGATACACCCGCATCTTCAAATTATTCTAAATATTTTGCAAGTGCATTAACTGCAGTATTTTACACAAGATAAATGTACATCATCATCACTCGCTCTTTTAGTAAATTCTTCAAATGGTTGTAGCAATGTAATTATATCTCCATTAGCTTCCAGTGATTTGCATTTAAGATATCTAGAGTGTTTTTCGAATTTGAAGAATATATAGTAATTACAATTTTTTGCTCTATGAGCCTTTGCAGCATATAATATGATTGAATGCCATCTTGTTTCCCACATCTTGGATATATATATATATATTATATAATATTATATATATATATATATTACATATATATATATTATATATAATATATATATATATATATATATATATATTATATACCGTATATATATATATATAATAATATATATAAAGTTAATAATATATATATATATAGATATATATATATATAATTATATATATATATATATTATAATAATAGATATAATATATACTTATATATATATATATAATATATATATATATATACTATATATATATATATATATATATTATATAAGGAAAGTATAATTGGAAATTTTCATTCTCGGCCCGGACATTTAAAATTTTCATTCTCCGGGCCTCCGCGCCAAAAGTACTCTTCGTTGGGCCCCCACATCTCCTCTCTCTCTCTCTCTTGCTCTCTCTCTCTCTCTCTCTCTCTCTCTCTCTCTATTATATATATCATAATATATATATATTATATATATATATATAATTAATATATATATATATATATATATATATATAATATAATCAAAATCCCGCATCCGCGGAGATGCAGAAAAAAATGACATCCGCAGCATCAACCTTACCCCAGTGGCGCCGGCACCACCCAAGTTGAAAACCCACCTGCCCGTTAGGGAAGTTTAAGGAAACCCTGGAAGAAACAGCAAAATTTACAAATATAACCTTTATATACCCACAAAAACAGAGCAAACTAAATTTGCGGTTTCCCGCGGTTTTCACTCATTAGTGTGGTTAACATAGAATATTTAAATCATATTAATTACTTTATTTAAAAAAATCATAATTGGTAATTTATTATAAAAATAATGTTTCTATAATAATATGTACTTGCTATTACATCAATAAAACTTTTACTTCTAATATTAGATAAATTAAAACTATTTATAAAAAATAGATTTCTTCTCGTATTATGATTTATTATTAAATTGATAAATCCAGATTTTCTGTGTGAATAGTAGTTAACTGATAGACAGTTGTTGTTGTCATCTATGGTTAAGTCGTTAATTTAAAATAATCCTAAAATCAGCGTATCTTTTTGACAGGTAATAATAATATTCAGTAACACCAGAACTTTATTACGTACTTTTACCCAAAAATAATTAATGTCTGATATAGTATAATGATTAACGCCCAGCTTTCCCCCCTTAATGTTGAAAGCCTGTTATGGTATACCTCCCCCTTGTTGAAGATCATAAGAACCAAACCAGATACCGTTTCCATGCGAAGAGAACGAGCCCTGAAAAACTGAATAAAGGTGTTTCCTGGATCCATAAAGTGAGCCCCTCAATGTTTTTCTAATCACAAGTGATAATAATATTAATATATAGTTTGGCTACGCAACTTAGTCAATTACTTGCCCTCATGTTTAGATAAAGAAATACTCGTAACCTTTGCAAGCGTCAAGAAAATTATTCCACCCTTAGGGTACTTCACTATATATAAATATTATATATATATATAAGCACTATTTAGACTAGGACCTACTCACTATTATGAAGTAATATATCTATTGTTCAATAAGGGGGTTATTAACCTCACTGTCCAGAGTATACTCACAGCCATACACCCTTATATCGTACAATATAATACCCCGAGTCACCCAATATTCGTCCCCACAGCACACAAAATTATAAAATTATTGACCGCACAAACCTTTCTCTCCGGTCGCGGAACGCCCACTGCCAAATCCCTGCCGTTTGTTTCGGCATGCCAAATAAAGCGCATGTGTGACGGAATCCCTTCTTTGTGAAAGTTCAGAAGAGAGAGAAGCGCCGATTTTTTGGTCCAGACCTTACCAGTGTGTGAGCGAAGCTCAAAATAGCCTATATTGATTTTTGTCCCGTGTCCCGGTTCGTCTCTCCCAGTCGGTTACGAGATATATTATGCAACGACCTACCACCCGTGATAGCATAACACGAAAACTGTTTCCGAGTAAACCACAACCCGGAATACCTGTTATAGTTTCCCTCATTATACAATCCTCTACTGTAACCAAATAAAAACCTTAAATGAAAATTCGAAAAAAGCCTATCCATGAAGCCCGACATCTCCTTATCAGCCATTTTGGCCATAATAAAACAAAAAAAATAAATAATATTGTATAAATCTATATCTTTGTGTTATTAAGCCCATTGTATTTATATATATTCTCTCCTCATTTTATGACACTCCTTCCTATGAGCGTGAACCCATCTACTATCCGATAAGATAGTAATAATAATACCTGCAATGAGATTGTATAGCTATATTCCATTCATAGCCTCACCAGACTCGTAAATCTGCGCGTTAATTATTTTCAAACATAAGCCCATTTCCGATTCCTCCCCTAGCACTATCATCGTGTGCCCATAGATTATTTCACCTACTGCTGTGATTCCATTATACAATGTATTGTATATTCCGGATCTGATTGATTTGACCCTGTAGTACTACCGTTTAAACGAGCATTGCTGGGAATCGAAAGATTAACCCATTACAAGTCTCCCCAAGTCTATGTCATAAATAAAAATTGCACACATATTTATTATGCTGCACTCCAAAATCTAATTCTAAGTATCTCACTTTGATCATAAACAACCAAATGAGAAAATTCCTAATATTATACATATAACAGCAACGTTGCTCTTTCACGTTCCACCATGTCAACCACCATTTAACACTAAACAAAATAAACTTAAAAATAGTTTCACCCCGTTGTGAACGATTCTTCCCGTTTCTCTTTTCATCCAAACACCTATTTCGTCCGCCAAAACAATATATCCCTATCTTGACACCACATACTGTTGTTACTCGACGTCAATCCGTTTTACTACATCAACTCACATGCGTAGTATGAAAATAATTCTAAACCTTCACCAGTATCGCCGCGGTGAAACTACTTACCTTCAACTCCACACATATTCAAAATTAAAGCACACCTATACTAGCTAACTATTAATGCGCTATCAACTATTACTACTCTACTTTAAAATTGTCCCTTTTCAAAAATGGTGCTTGTGACAGCCAAGAGATATAGATTAATAGTTACTTAACAATGAATCATAAAGAGGACATTTGGTTTTGTACTAATTCTTGTAAGAAAATTCAATGAAAAAACTCTTTATCATTTAAAATCATCAAATTTATTTAATAAATTATTAAACTATTTATTATAATATAGTATATCATTACCAAGTTATATCCACTATTCCAATATAAATTAGTCCGTTAAAAATATGGTATTTTATAAATAACGAATTATTATTTTACAACTAGGAGCAAGCAAATTCATTTTATTTGTCAAAAAGTAAAACATTATTTTTTTTTTTATTTTGCATTATGGATCTTAGCCCTAGTAATGAGTAAAAAGTGATTAATCCAATTTATAATTATTAATCTATAATGTTGGTACCCAGACCCCTGCGTTAAATTTAAATTCTCTACCCAATAAATGATTCCCTTCCTCTCCCCTCTTTAAATACCCTTAGAAGTGCATCAAAGGATATATTCTCGAGACACGTGCGAGTGGTGTACCTCGAGACACGCGCTTTACCGTGTCCTCTTTTGAGGAGCCCCCAAGCTAAAAAGTCGGCGTGTTAGTTGCCTAGGACCCCCCCCCTTTCATTTTATTGCAAGTGTTAAAATCTGTAGCAGGGTTCTTCATCTTCTTTTATGCCTGATTATACGTCATCCCCGAACCAAAACAACCCAAATGAACAAAAGTTTCACCAAGAAGATCTCGAAAAATATATCAACTGCGTGTGAATTTTCAATTAAGTACCATCTCTAAAGGGTTAAAGGTGAAGTTATACAAATCCCACTATTAGAACTAAGACCATTTACATAATATACAAAATAATTTAGCGTTTATTGCACAAAATATCTTTGAATTTAATATAAATAATAATATAATATATATTATAATATATATATAAGTGAGTGAATAATTAATATACTTAAAGTCCTTAATATAATATATAAATATAAATATAATATATAATTAATAATAATATATTATATAGATATATATATATATATATATATATAATATTAATATTTATAAGAATAGTTAGTAATTATATAATAATTAAAATATAATATTAATATATAATAATATATATATAATATATATATTAATTATTAATATATAGTGATGGTTAGATGATGTAAATGCTATATAAGTACCCGCAGACATAACCTTCCAGCGCTATTCCATCCCAAAAAATTAAAATCTCAAAAATATAATATGATTATTATTACACCAAATAGTGAGCGCAACCGGGTCAATTATCCCGCTAATAATGCCAATTCTCAGCCCTAATATATTTTCTAATGTTGTCCCTCTATAAAAATATTTATATCCTCACAAATTGTATATGTCCCAAATGGCAATAGGGCCCCCTGTGTTAAAATACCAAAATAACAAAATTTCGAAATTACCAAAATTAATAACAACCTCCTAATTTAAAGAAGTGTATGACAACATAAATAACCATGAGACCACCTACTTATCTTAATTTAAGGAATAAAGCGCCCTTATCTTCCCAAAATTTCTGTAAATTGTCATTGGATCGTTCCTAAGTTTATAATACAAAGCTTTATTAATATTTAATTAAATTTTTAAATTAATATAATTAAATAATTATTTATATAATATATAAATATTATATTATTATTATTATATTATTATTATTATATTAATATTATTATTAAATAATATTATTATTATTTTAAATATATACAGTATAATAACGAATTTTAAGGAATATTAAAGCGCATTGAAAAATTATAGTTGACGTTAAATTACATAATATTTATTCAAATAATATATATTATATAAAATGGTTATATATGGATGCATGTAACAATCCCCGCATCCTGCCACATTTTTTAAAAGAATTACCCACACCCATATCAAATTCCACACGTAAGCCATTTTTTAACCTGTCCGAATAAGAATCGAGTCCTGTTACGGAGGATGTTAGTGTAGAAATACTCCAGGTTAATAACTAATCTAAAAATTTACTACGCCGAATTATCAGTTTACTTTCTATTCTGATACCCAATGCCCATATGATAATAAAATAGTACTAGTTCAAATTACTTGAGAATAAATATAAAAGTAGGTATTAGCATTATACAAGGAATTACCAATCACGCCCTCCCTTCAGATGTTTCCTATAAAAATATTAAATGTATTATTTTATTAATAAATTATATAATAAATTAATAAAATATAAATAGTTCAATAAACATATTAAAATATTACTTGCTGTTTGTTTAAGGATTTGTATAAATAATTCGTTAGAGGGCGTAATCTAT
>JABUQX010037783.1:0-2500 GCA_015478945.1 Trachelipus rathkii
TCGTTATATCTTCATTATTCAAAATATTATAAAATTTCTCTTTTTTTGGTAAATTTTCATGATTAAATTTTGTTTTATCATCCATCCAATCGTATGGATAAATTCCTTTACGTTTTTTTTGCTGAAACTGTTCATCTTGATAATATTTTGTATAAACTTTAAATTTTCATTTTCTAAATTTGATGCCAGTTTAGCTAGGGACGATGACATAAATCTAAAACTATCGAGGAATTTCAACTCCATGCTTGTTGAGATTGTTCCTTCATCAACTTTTATAAACTGACTGAAACTTATATAAGTTTCATCCGTTTGAGGAATTGCTTTTAATTCACAGTCGGTTTGTCCAAATTCTTTACGAATAAATGAGCATCGTATTTAGATAAGTTATGCATTATTATTTGGAATAAATTTAGGATTTCTAATATGTAAATTACAACTTCGGTGAGCAGGTCCTCTATATTCTCCTGTTAAATGATTATGGTCTTACTTTGAAATCTGATGGTGTATATTCTTTTTTACATACATAACAACGGTTTGCATTTTCGTGATTTAATTTTTCTTCTGGAGTTAAATTCATTGGTTTGTTTATTCTCAATAATTCATAAATTCTTTTTGATTCTGAAATTAAATATTCTACAAACGTTTAGGCGCTTCGTTGCCTTCATATATTTCGAGCTTTGAATATTCATCTACATCACATTTCGTATAACAACACCAACTGTTTGGTTGATGTTTCTGTAGGTTAATGGTATAAGATTCTTTAGGATCTGGCTGACTCGTATGTATTTTTTGTAAGGTGCTTTCAAAATCTGCATATATAACAAATGGATGTCTGAATTGTTTATAATACAGTTTAAATTGAACTTGACCTTCTGATAATTCCATTCTCACCGGTTTATGAATACTACATTCTGGTAAATGACAAATGATTATCTAATAATTCTTTTTTATAAAAACTATGTAAACAGAATCGACATGGATAAGTTTTTTCTTTATGCTTCTTATCTATGAATGGACTCAATGCTTTCATAAGTATATAATGTGTATTTTTATCATTTGATATTAAAAGTAAATCAACATGTTTAGTTTTCTCAACTTTTGTAATTCTTAAAGGATATAATATTTCTTTCTCATCTAGTCCAAATACGTTAACTGATACATCGTTCTGATTTTCAAATTTATTAATCTGATTTTGTTTAACTGGGAATTCTATTCCTTTCCAATTGTAATTTTTAGATACTTTTTTTATTCTTTTTTGATAATCTCTGTGGATTTCTTCTGTTAAACAATCAGATCTTGCTATACACCATTTTGAAACATTCGTTATCCTTTTTATATTTTGAATATTCAATAACAAATTTTGGGTTCTTATATTTTGATGGAGTTTCAATATATGAAAAAGCTCTTAATGGTTTATATTTTGCTATCTTTATTTCAAAATCTAAAAGTTTATTGATAATCCATCCTGACCCTTCTCTTGTAAATTTACATATTTTTTCTTCAATTTTATTGATCATTTCATGAATAGTATCATTTTTTTGAGAATTATTTGTTATACTTGTCATGGAACCGCTATTAAACCAATTTTGAATCGTTTGTTTTCTCCATCAGGTAAATATTTATAAAATTGAACAAATAAAAAGAGACTCAGTTTTAAATTTTCCCCAAATTTTTGTTCTTCCATTTTTTTTTCTGAATTATATCTTATCATATTATTAATATAACAACCTCGGATAATGATTTTTTATATTTGGTATAACAATATGACTTTAAAATTACCTTGAAATTCCTTTCTCGAACAATTTTTATATATATATATAGATCGAATTTCTTTGATAATCTTACTTTTCTGTGATTTTTAAGGTTTAGAACGCTTTTATTACACATTGAGCATAATTTCTTTTTATCATCAAAATAATTCAAATTAAGCAATGATCTATTTGATTTTTTCATATGTTATTACTTTTATATGAATTTTTAAAATTTTTTAATTTATTTTAGTATTACAGATCTCACAATTGTCATTTTATTATAGATATTTTTTTATTATCAACTCACTTTTGGATTTTGCTCTTCCCCTAGATCTTACACCATTTTATTATCGATTTTTTTTTAATTATACAGTCTTTTGATTTGCTCATTCCAGATCTTGCCATTTTATTATAGATTTTTTTTATTATAAGTCAATTTTAGATTTTCGTTATTCTTGAATTTCATAATTTTTTCTAGTTTTGATTTTAAAAAAGGAGCTAATTTTTCTTCTAAATTTTTTATTCTTCTTGAAAAACGTTCTTTATCTAAAATTATAGAAGTTAGCTCATCGTTTGTTCTATCATAATTATCCATCTCAAAAATATAATTATTTTGTGAAAAGGTGACTTTCTTTTTATTTTTTTTCATTTTTTATTTCCTTATTTATTATAGAAGAAATAAAAAATATTATATTTTCCTAAACTCATTGAGTTCTTTAATTTTGCTCTCTTTAAAATTTTCTCTTATA
>JABUQX010037783.1:12500-16279 GCA_015478945.1 Trachelipus rathkii
AGACGAATCTAGGATATTTCTTCTGTGTCTACAAGTGCCAATTGCATTCCGAGAGAGGTGACTTCTTTGTCACCAACAGATGTTTCAAATCTAAACCTTTGGCCAAGCAGTGAAAGGTGGAAAAAATCAAATAGACGTACAGTGAGTACAGAAATTATTTTCACACAATAAAAATAAATTCACACTAAAGTTAAAATTAGATTAGGGAATTATATACAAGTAATATATACCATAATATAGTCAATTAGGCCATATTATGCCTTATAGACCCTTGTATAAATTCCAATAGTGATTTAGATTAGGAAATTGTATACAAATGGTATATGATATATTCTTGTCCTACTCGGACGTTAATATATGTGTTATACTCAGCTTGTATAAATTTCATAACAAAAAGGTGTTAAAATTTAAATGAAAACATATATGTTATTGTTTTCAAAAAATTACATGGGTAACAGACAAAAATTCCCCATGATAGCCACAGAAAAAAAGGGCTACTTTATTGTTGAAAATGTGTGAAAATAAAAACAAGATATTTTTTTTTTTATATATAGATATTAAAATATATAAAAAATATATTAATAAAACTAAATTTTGATTAGTGACATTATTGTCTTCATTTTTCATTATTGTATGTTTTTTTTTGTTCTTTTTTTTTAAGGCAAAAAATACTAGAAAAATAATACAAAAATTTAGCATTTGCATTTTTCTTATTGTACGGTTCCTTAGATGGAAGTTCTTTTGAGAATACAATAGAAAAATAGGCAATTAATAGCTTTAAAATAATTAATTAAGATCAGTTTAATTAATTTTTTTTTATTTGACTAAAAGATAGTATAGACCTAGACAATCAGTTTAGTGAAAAAATTATTCGTTAATTATAATTAGTAAAGTAATTAGAGCTAGTCAAAGATTGCTAAAGCTCAAAAACAGTGACAGAATACAATACGACAAGTTAGAAAAATGATAAGTCAAAATAAGTGCGTGCGTGAATTGGTTATATCAGAAAAGGAGTTGAGGGATACTAAAAATCAGGCACTGAATAAGGGGTATTGCCTCCAGAGCAGGGGAAGGGAAATTGGTCGCTGAATGGGAGAAGTGAAGGGAAAGGGATTTTTTACCTCCCAAAAGGAGTAAAGTGAAGGGATTGATATTCGGCCAACTGTCCCCGCATTTCTTCGTTCATTTTTTACCCCAATGTCATTCCTTCGTTTATTTTTCCTCATATCATTTCTTTCTTTTATCGCGCGGTATTATACGCATACACAACAACACACACACACATTGTTTTATATATATATATATATATATCGTTTTTACTTTTATTAATAATAAATTTATTAATTACCTTTTCATAATTATTATTTTACTAATCATATTTGACGTAGTTCCGCGAATATTTTCAGGTGGTAAAATTGCGATTTGGTTATTTTTAACCGCCGGTTTTTTTTTTTTAAAAAACCCGGTTTTTTTTTAAGAGTAAGGCTTAAAAAGCCAAGTGTTTTTTTTTTCTTTTTTTTGAGTGAATTAAAAAATAAAGTTTTTTTTTTAAATTATTAGAAAACAATAACTTAGAAAAAGTTAATTAATAATTATCAAAGTAAGGTAAAAACGCTTTGTGGACAGACCAGGCCACGCGACAGACAGGTCACTTTTGAACCAAGGTCACAAAAGGTCGAAACAAGGTCAAAAGGTTCAGAAAAAGGTCAACAAGTCAGAAAGAGGGTCAAAGGTCAAAAAAGGTCAAAAGGGTCAGAAAAAAGGTCAAAAACCAAATTGACCAAAAATACAGAAAATAATTATATTGTTTATGGTTTAAATCATTAGAGTACCGAATTATTTTTGACGTAAAACAATAACTAGAATTGTTGTTTATTTTTGATACAGAAAATTGGAAATTTATTTTCTGACCTAAAATATTTTTAAAAATTAATTCTAACCTGCAACAGAAATTATAAAAACCACAAATTATAACAAATCGGCTTTGTTCGGTATAATTAAAATTGGATTGATTCCAACTTAGAAAATATCTTTTAATAGAAGAACTAGAGAACTTGGAAGAACTTGAAGAAGTTTGAAGACAATAGTTCACCTTTGGACGGGGAATAAGTTGACTTTAAACTCTTTTAAGACACCCGACCTAGAAAAGGGGATAGTTTGTTTTCTTAATTAATTTAATGTACCGAGAATTAATTAAAATATTATTATCAAGTAGACCTGTATTATTTTGTGCATGTTTTTGAAATAAAATTACTTCTTATTTTGAAAATATATTTTAATATTTTTTAATGAAGAATTAAAGAAAATTATTTTTTATTTTTGAACTTTGATTTAAAATAATTTTGAAAGAAAATTATTTTTTATTTTTTGAACTTTGAACTTTAAATAATTTTAAAAGAAAATTATTTTTATTTCTGAACTTAGAATCAAAAGTGATTAAATTTTAATTTTAAAATTTCACATTCAATAACTTTAAACAGTAAAATAAATCTGAATCGATAAAATAATTTTAAATTATTAATTAACCAATTGTTTTAAACTCCTTTGTTTGAGTTTTAAATAAACCCCGACACATCGTCTCTGGGCACAGACCAGTCTTGCGAATATTTGCAAACAGTTTTGAATAGTTTCTTTGATTGCTTTAGATATGTCTTTTTTTTGGAACTTGAAAAACATATTGTTGAAAGAAACGTGTGTTTTTGTTTTTTTTAAAAATTTTAAAAATATTTTTGAGACTTTGTTTTTTTTTTTTTTTATTTTGGAAACAGTTTGAGAACTTAGTTTTTTTTTATTTTTTTTTTTTGATTAACTTGAATTAATTAAAGTCTAATCATGACTATGTTTGAAATAACCAATAGTCTTTACCGTCTTCGTATTTTCTCATTGTTTCTCATTCTCGTGCTACTGTTTCAAAGGGCTATACGCCGGACGCAGTTTGACCGCCTAATGGAGTTCAGGTGATGCTGACGGGGGATCAATAAAGACTCTAGAAAATAAGTGATTCAACAGAGAGAGATGTGGGTTCAAATCTCCATCCTGATGAACAATACAGAAGTAATGTTAATTCAAGTGAAGAACATGATGTAACCAGAAGTGAAGACTACTGACGGACAGGAAACAGAAGAGAATAAAGGAGCAAAACCCAAGATAAAGGGACCCACACAAAAGGATATGGGCCTTCCTCCAGTATATCTACCTCCTTCTAACATTGATACAATGTCGTTAAACCAAAATCAGAGAACAGCTTGGGACTGGCATCAACCAGAATCTTTTGCTGAATGCCAAGAGTTGCTCTAAATCTTTCAAAGACAATGTTGTTGGTCCGATGAATACAGATGATATAAATCTTCTTGTAAGAGGGCCACTCCCCCTTCAAATAGAAAGAAAATTTATCCTTCCTGGAATGGCCAAACAGAAATTTTTAACAATAGAAGTGAGTGTAGAGCTTGGGGACAGAACCAACCAAGTGATACCCTATATGGAGAAACCTCAGTATCGCGTTGGGGGCCAATCCCAAAATGACTGTTCAAATAACCTTTAAGTATGGCAGGCCACCTCATACAGGCTGCAACAACCCCTTCCTACAATGCAACCTGTTACAATCCATGACCCATAATTTTGGACCCCTTATGGAGGGAATATTAATCCAAACGCTGCGTAATGCCCCTCCGACTTCCGAGAAAGTTGTGCTAAAGAATTAAAAATTGTAATGGAAAGGAAATACCAAAGGACCCAGTTTGGGTAGCACTTAAGTTTGAAGATTAACCGTTTCGACACGC
>JABUQX010037784.1:0-10000 GCA_015478945.1 Trachelipus rathkii
CATCAATCTTCTCAACACTACTAACACAACCCTCCCTAAGATTGTCCTATCTGAACACATTGAACTTTGGATCTTTACCTCTTATTCCAGACCATAGTCTCACTACTAAACATTAACACAGATTTTGATAAACATAATATATATATATATATATATATATATATATATATAATATATATATATATATATATATATATATATATATATATATATATATATATATATATATATAATTTAATCTATTATATATATATATATATAAGGACCCGTACCACCCCAAATAATTATTCTTTAAAAGCAGCTGCGGGAGATCTCGGAGAATTAATTCGCTAAACACGTGAGCAATGTTTTTCGAACTTATATTTTCGACTGTCAACATCGACACAACTCCCCTTTCTTCAGTGTGGAAAGTTGCACAGAAAATATCTCGCCGCTCCAACAACTCTTCACCCACAGTCCTCCGTTATGGGCCTGATATAACCGATATGATCTCTGCTCCAGCAGTTGTTGCAGATGCATTAGGTTATAGTTTTGCTAGCCACTCGAGCTCTTTCCGCTAGCCTGAAGCCTTTCAAAAATTGAGAATTAACACTGCACTGCCAAACTTTTTCAAACCAGCCAAAAGGGCAAAAATCATACTCTATAACCCTCTTTTTAACACTTTGCAGAGTAATCAAACTGCACTGGCGAATAGGCAAAGAAGGTGCCCTTGGCTCAGAACAATGATTTTGTAGCATTATGGCCAGTCCATAGTTCACTCAATTCGCTCAGCCCTTTTTGCTGGATCAGTATAACAGGATCTGGATCGAATCTTTTTTTCGCATCTATTGTGACTACAGCTTTTGGAATCACCTATAAACCCAAACTGGAAAAAGATACGAAGTCGGGCGGACAACAAAGACCAATCGCTCGCGCCTGTAATTGCCTGTAAATTATGGAGAAAATGGTTTCAAGGCGCCTTTTCCCTGTTCTGGAGAGCCGCCAAACATTCTCAAACTTCCAGTTTGGTTTCCGCAAAAGTCATTCGACCGGATCCCTTGCTTAAGAAACGGGACTCAGTGCACATCCGATGGAAGCTTTCTCCAACTGGCGGGGACAGTTCTTGTGCCCTCTTTCTATGACCTGGAAAAGCTTATGACACAACGTGGAGAACCGGGGGTCCTTTTAAAACTCCACTCGCTCGGTTTCCGTTGGTCAACCTCCACCTTTATATCATTAAAATGCTTCTGTCAGAAATAGTATCATCCAGGTTCGGTTCCTTCTATTCTGTCATGCCGCATTCTACTATCTTGATGAAAGGCGTTCCGCAGGTAGTGTTCTAAAAGTATATTTACTATTTGGGCTGACCTGCCTCCGCCACCATACCACCTTCACTCCCGCGACGTCTAACTATACTGTTCGCTCCATTCCTGATAACTTCACCCCCCCACAAAGTCAAATTTCTAGAACCGCATTCTAGAAGCGACTGCAATATTAAACTTCTGAAAACAGACTTGAGTCATCGAGTGCTCGACCTATTACGTCGCATCTCACCATCAAGTTCTTCGGGGTGCTGATGCGCAAAGTTCCTTTTACGTCTATATATTCGCCTTAACCCGATCGAAGCTGGACTAAGGCTGTGTAGTATATACTGTTCCAGTGCTTCCACTCTACTACACATGTTAGATTCCCATCCAAAACGAGGCGATCCGTATCTCCACTGGAGGCTTCCGATCGTCTCACGGGTGAGCCTTGAAAGTTGAATTCAATGTGATACACTCTCTCCTCTCTCTCGAAGGGAATACATTATGTCACAGCTAAGTTATCTTGCTTCCAACCCCAATTACCGTCTGCTCTGACAACCGATTCGGAGGAAATAATATCAGAATCACTAATTCACTGACATTTGCAAACCAACTTTATAACATCCTTAACTCTCTCTCAACATCCCCTTTGCAAAAGGTATTGCCTACTCATTATACAGAAAAGTGGTATACCGACCTTGGATATTTACTCTGCTCCCACCAAGTTGGCCCTGGTCAGACCTCTCTCATCCAAATTCTAAGTTTAACACTACTTCCATGTTAAAAGCATGCATTACCTGTCTCATTCCCAGTTCACGCTAATCTAACTCCAGTGGCTTACATGAACGGTTAAAACATTAGACAGTGTGGGTGTGTCTGCTGGCTTTTTTCTGCCCGCCACCTCTCCCATACCCTCCCCCTCAGTGCTTCAATTCTTTACCGGACAGAATTAAATGGCTATAAATCGATTGTCTTTAATCGAATAATATTCCTTAAACCAAGACTACTCTTATGTCATTTATTCGATTCGCTCAGTGCACTCCAGGCGCTTAAAATCCCTTATTCTATAAAAAAACAATGGTATCCGATGTACAACAAATTTTCTTCGGCTGCTCCACTCCCGTAAGAAACAAATCATACTCTGTTGGCACTCCTCTCATGTAGGGGTTACTGACAATGAAATCGTCTTCAGAGTTCAGAGAGACCAAAATGGAAGCCTCTTCCTTATTCGGAGCTGTTCCAGGTAATCACTGATTTATTATTCTGCTACTCACGACAAAGGCTTCCGGTCATTATTGACAAGAGTGCTAGACGAGTGATCAGCGGGAGCGAAACTTAGAAATATAACGCCGAACATTGATGAGTGGTCTTCCTCTCATCGACGAAAGCGCTTACATCCAGGTGATACTTGCACTCCTCTTATTGGCCACACCAATATCGCTCACAGCCACTACATGTCATGGGACCTCCTCCCAATCTGCAAATTTTGTCGTCGCCATACCTCGCAATCTGTTCATCCATTCATTCATTGGATTATCCCCAACTGGACCTCATTCTCCGTCGTCAATTTTCCTTTTGTATGGTCCATAACACCTAAAAGATTATCCCGCATCTTATCTGCATCTTTCCCACTTTTTGCAGTAAACTATTTCTCCTATCTTCAAGAACTGAATATTCTTTAAAATATATGATTTATCATTATGTAATATTAGGTACTATATTATATGTAAAGGACATCGTTTTATCTGAGTTTATTTATTTCTTTTATTCTTTATTATGATGTTATGCTTCTTGGTATAAAACAAACTTGAACCACCATGGCATAGAATACCTAATGCTTGAAGGTCTTCGCTGCGTTGCCTTCTGCCCCAGCACTTAGTATGTAAGTTTGTTGTTATCTGTGATTGACATTTGTCACATAACGTAATCTGTTAGCACTTATTCTTTCACCCTCATATTTTTCATATTAAATTTTTCTGGACCTTTTCAATCCACTCACCACTATTTCTATATATATATATATATATATATATATTAATATATATACTATATATATATATATATTTATATATATACTATATATAATATATATATATATTATATTGATATATTATAATATATATAGATATATATCATATATATATATTATATATATATATTATATATATACTATAGAACACAAAATTCCCACCCATCAGTCCCTTTAAACACTTGTACGCAGGTTTTTCACTGCTTTACCCCCCCCCCCACTTCACAGCCCTTGGGCTAACCGGTGCCTCTTCCCGCATGGTCTTTAGTATACCTCACACTTCTTCCCCGTGGATGGGGGTACAGGAGAAAAACCAGGTCCTTTATAGCTCTTCTGTTGACTGGCCGCCAATTTGTAGTGAACTGAGCCTTAGTAACACTGAGGAGGTGTTCTGCCACTTTGTGTGCAATAATCTCGGCTTTACGTGAAGATATAAGAGGTGCCGTGTGTACACCGGGGGGGGGGTAAAACCGGCGTAGAGTTTCCTGGGAGGATGCTTCACGAGGCCCATCCACAGCCCACACTATTCCCGGGAGGTTGTGTGGGTCTCTGCCTGCCAACCTGTTGTGGGGAGAAGAATTACCATTCCTTATGAAATATTACGTCTATATGTTTTTTATGTTATTTGTTTACATTTGTTATTTATTGTTTAAATTTTTACGTTGAATAGGAACGAGTTTGTGGTTTAAATTTTTTATGGAAAAATCAATTAAAGAAAACACGTTACTAATTTAAGGAGAGAAACAGACATACAATTACCATCTGTCGGTGGTTCCCAGCCCAAAACCCCACCATCGATCCCTACTGAACTTTCTAGACCAGCAGGTATTTTCCGCCTTTTCTTCCTTCTCCCACCTGAGGGCCTTTTACATAACTTCATCGATTCGTAGACTGGTAATGCTCTAACACCCTTGATGCCCAACGGTTAGGGCAATCCGCAAAGGTGCCCGTCAAAGATCGTTCTCATTTCGTTTACTCCATGTGCTTGCTCCCATCCAGGATGCCAGCGATAACATCATTCCAATTTATTACATATTGCGATCACTACCTCCAATGGCTCTCTACATGAGCAAAGAAATCATTCTTCTTAGCTATACAAGCTATCAAGAAACTTTCAGGAGTTGAAGACCTTACACAGTCACATTAATTAAAAAATGGGTCCCTTCTACGTTGAAGATGCTGCCCGAATGAAAGTTCTTATTTTGGTCTATCCTTAACGTCTCTTGAAACTATTACCCTCCTATTTCTACTCCCTGATGAATAGGAAACGCATCTAAGAGACACTATTTATATTCTGTTGAACGAAAGACGAGATAACTGGCTGTCATTTTACAGAAATCTCCAGCAGAAAATTTTTCCGTTACAAACATTTTACAGATTTCCCCCTCGGCGGGACTCGCCTGACAGCCCAAATACTCGTTTACTGCTGACCTTTTAGACTCCTCATCCACCTGCAAAGGTGAAAATATGGTTCAGGAGTTACAGTGTTCGCACGTTTATCCCTCGAACCCAGACGGTGCTTGTTAAAATATCACGGTTTGGTCATCCCAGAAAATACTGTAAGGGGATCGATGACGTATCTCAGTCCTGCGGAGAATTGATTTCACATTCTGTGAAATAAACCACACTGTAAAAACTGTGGAGGACCCACAGTGCTTCTTCCTTAAAAATGCCCGTCTTACTGTTTGAACAAAGGTTTGGGTTATGTACCATATCATATGTTGAGCAGGAGAAGATACCAAAACGCCAGCTCGATGCAAAATTAATCCAACAAGACAAAGGCAATCTTATGCTACAATTGCAGCAATGCCCCCATGCCTCCACGTGATACACCAGCACAACTCTATCCCAGTAGAACTCCTCTCCCAAATCCCAGCGAAACTCCTGTTGTACGCCTGGGCCATTTCCCTGCTACTGATCTCTCCATCTCATTACGCCGAGGTTTCCTCTCTGGCTGGCAATCATGTTGGGCGGAGGATGCTCGGTGGCGAAAAACTAGGGGCGTCGAACCCGTCATATGACGGTGGACTTCATCTATAGGAGGAGTGCCTCCTGGTAGGTGGCCCCTGCGCCTCGATTGCCGTCTGGAATCATGCCAATCCTCCCCCACACCCAAATGGTATTTTTATATGTCGCAAGGGGGTTCCCCCCAGACCTGTCCATTTTGTCAAATCCAATTGTACCTCAACAGATCGTTCATCTCTTGTGGATTGCGTGGCCATGCTCGACTTGAGAAAACCAAGATTCTTCCCTGGCGTAGCTAAACTATACTCTTCAGCATCGCCATTCGCACATCTTATCCGATGATCGATCTCACTTTACGTAGTTATGCGTTTTGTCTTCTAATTGGAAACTGAACATCTTGTATAAGAATCTAACCATCTCAGCCTTGATCCTCTTTCGTTCCGCGAGGATTCCTCCCCTGTCGTAGTTATAATAAGCACGGTATATTGCCGATTCTTATTGTGCTGTGGAGGTCCCTCGTACATCCGCTCAAAAAAAAATTTGATTATTATTATTATTATTTTATTATTATTTATTAATTATTTTATTATATTATTATTATTATATTATTATTATTTATTAATTATTATTATTATTATTATTATTATTATTATTATTTTCCAGGTTGATGTAATGGATTTGAAGAAAGAATGGGAGACATTATCCACAAATTTGTCCACGGACAATTTTGAGCAGAAGTTCAAAACTGAAAATAGTGAAAATATAGAAGAGGTAATTAATTTATTTATTTATTTACTTTTGGGATAAATTTAAAAAATTTATTATTGGAATCTTTTAATTTTTATATAAGTATAATTTTAAACGTAATATAGTGGAAGCTTACGGTTTAAAAAGTTTCGTAGAGGGCCGGGAACATAAAAAGAAAGTGACTACTCACAATCAAACCCCAGAGGATCTCTAAACTATTCTTGATAATCTGCTTTGCATCTGTGCTGCTGAATTTGCTTTCCATCTTGAATTTTACACATTTAAAACTTTCCTCTAAGCTTAATAAGAGGATCCAAATCTGGAGTGAGTGGGCACTGCAGCAATTTTCGTAGACCACACACTCTCTCATACTCTTTTCCAGTCGGCTTCCATTTTTTATAGTCAAGCTGACGACAATTTTAATAGCCTGGTGTAGAATTTTTTTTCTAAATAGTGGCCAATCTTATATCATATATATTCAGACTCCAGTACCCTGCTAGCCTTTAGTACAAAGATCAAATGGTACTCACCGTGCAAAGGTTTCTGAGTATGGTCCAAACCCATAGAAAATCAGTTAACATTTTGCTGGATACCATCTCATGTTGGCATCACGGGCCATGAAAAAGCTGAGAAAAACTAAAGTCGGCTCTTCAAACCACAGATCGTCCCGTGCAACATCTTCTCATTGACTTCAGACGTGATTTGCTACCATCGTTCGATTACATTCCTCACCTCCGTCAGGGCTTAAAGGGATACCGACAGAGTGCCGGTCTAGCGATATTTGAGAAAAGCTGCGCCGCGTAAAGCCTGAAATTAGTGAATAGCATTCTGCCCAACGCCGAAGTTGTTTCACGCATCGCAAAGGTCACACCAACCTCACCTTCGAACACCTCATGTACAAAGTTTCTCCACTCATTTGTCGATTATGTAACCAGTTCCCTCAGTCTGTTTATCATCTCTTCGTTGAACGTAAAACACTGGCTCCCCTCAGACATTGTCTCTTTCTGGGCCTCAATTCAATACCAGGCCAAAATTGCCCCTCTTATATCATTGCCGATTCGCCTACATTTAATAGCCCCGATGTTTTCTTTTTATTACAAACTTCAAATTTTACACATATAAGTTGTGATCACTTTGACACTCCCTTCCTTTTAGTCTAGAAACATACATCGAAAGCAGAATAGCTAAGTGGAAGATTATGAATCAAGTTGAGAAAGCCGCCCCCCCCTCATATCTTTAAATGCGAGACCTTCGCAGCCAAAAAAATTCACCAACCGCGACAGACCCTCACTGTTGTATCATATTGGCGTTAAGGGTTCATCTCCTTGACCAGACCTACAACCATGCTCCCTCCCTCACAAAACCAAGCCATTTTTTCCTATTATGAACCATTCCTCTCGCTTGAACGAAATTCACATTCCTTTCCTTCTAACACTCTTCCTGACTCAATCCACTTTTTCTTCGGTTTCCCCAGCAGGTCGCTTCCTGACACACTCACCAGTATACAATCGCTTAACCAATTGACTATCATACTTTACAAATGATCAATCCACCTTAATACGCTCTCCATTTACTTCAAACCCATCTATTTACACACTCGGCCAAACCCTTCTATCTATTACCTATCCTCATAACACAGCATGGGCACCTTCCCTCAATGGAGTTGTCGTGGCAACTACTCTAATTTTGAAGAACTTATTCAACTAATAAACATATATACCAAAGTACATATGTTTTCTGGAACTTCAACTATGTTATCGCGACTTCTTCCAACTGTCGGAATACAAATCGCCGCTGACTTCTATAGGTAGAGGTGATAATGATACTGAAGGCCCAGGAATTCTCGTCCATAAGTCTGTCCCCAATTCGAACTAGACTTCATGCAGTGGCAGCATGAATCCACCTGTCCACAGATCTCATTGTCTATTCAATCTACTTGGCTCCCAGTAGTGAGTTTACCAAGACCGGCTTAGCTGACCTTTTCAAACAACTCCCCACTCCGGTTGTTATAGTAAGAGACTTCAACCTTCGTCACCCCCTATGGGGCGACTCCGTCACCTCGCCTAAACCTAGGATCCTTGGTGATCTCTTAACACCCTTTTCTTGGTATACCTTAAAACTGGACTCCCTACAAATGATCGTTTAGATACACACTCTTCTTCCCGTATATTTCCTTTTGTTCCCACTTTCTTATGGATCGCTTCACCTGGCCCCATTTTGATTACTTATATGGCAGTGACCATTACCCAATAGCCTTAAATGAACTCACACCGAGCCCAATGTTAAAACCTCATTCTCGCTGGGGTTATGATCGAGCGAAATGGGCCTCTTTTCATCAGGCCACAGCTATCCCACTTTTTCACTTCGATAAGCGGCTTCCGACCATTGAGGCGGTCTTTAAAATCTTCCAACAAGTTATAATCACAGAAGTAGAAGCTTGCATCCCTCGACCTTGCGCAGGTAAGCATTCGGCAACCCCTTGGTGGTCCCAAGAGTGTGTACAAGCAAGCTAACCGGGAGAAGAAAATAATCTACATGCAATACAACCGGACCCGAAAACCCCTAACATGATTATTTTTAAAGCAACTGCAGCGAGATCTCGTCGAATCTATCGCAAAAGGCTTAACAATACTTTCAAACTTATAATTAAACTGTCAACTTCACAACTCCCCTTTGTCTACGGTGTGGGAAAATTCTACAGAATATATCTCGCCGCTCTAACAATTCTTAGTCCAGTCCTCCGATATGGGCCTGATAAAACCGATACGATCTCTGCTCCGACAGCTGTTGCAGATGCATTAGGTTTATAGTTTTGCTAGCCACTCGAGTTCTTCCCACTATTCTGAAGCCTGAAGTTAATTAAGAATTAACATTTCACTGCCAGACTTTTCAACGGCGAAAGGAGAAGATCATATCTATAACCGCCTTCAGAGTATCAAACTGCACTGGTGAATTACAAAGATGGTACCCCTGCCCAGACATAATTTTGTGCATGATGCTTCGTCACGTTTACCCTTCTGCATCAGCGTACCTGCTGGATCTGTATAACAGAATCTAGATCGAATCCTCTTTTCCATCTGTTTGAACTACAGCTTTAGTAATCCCTATTCCCAAACCTGGGAAAGATCCGAAGTTGATGGACAACCAAAGACCAATTTCGCTGACCTGTCACACTTGCAAAGTAAAGGAGAAAATGGTTACAAGCATTCTTCTTCCTCTTATGGAGAGTCGCCAGGCTTTTTCAAACTTCCAATTTGGCTTCTCCAAAAATCGTCCGACCGCGGATCCCTTGTTAAGACTGGACCATGCGGGAAGCTTGCTCAACTGGCTGGATGGTTCTTGGTGTTTTTTTTACTTTGAAAAAGCATATGACACAACGGTGAGAACTGGAGTTTTCCTTAAACTCCACTCACTCGATTTCCGAGGACATCTCCCTCTCTTTATCCAATGCCTTCTGTCAGACATCCATCCAGGTCCGGTGCTTGTATGTTCTATAACGCCACTTTACTCTGGACGAAGGTGTTCCGCAGGGCAGGGTTCTAAGTGTCTTATTATTTCCCCTCGGATTGAATGACTACGATACTACCATCCCAGCGATGGTCAATTTTTCCCTCTATGTTGATGACTTGGTGCTATACATTACCGGTGTCAGGCCACCATTTCTTGAACGCCAACTCCAACTAGTTATTGATATTTCACAATGGGGTAACTACCATGGCTTACATTTCTCACTTACTAAAAACCTCAGTAGCACTATTTAGGTAAAAAAGAGAATCGAAGAACTGCCACCTTCCCCCCGCGAAGTTAACCTTATATGCTTCACCATTCTACCAACTTCACTAGTCAAATTTCTAGGCCTCATTCTAGATGACTATCTAACATACGCACCAGACATTAAACACCTAAAAACGACTTGTCATTGTGTGCTTGACCTATTATGTCATCTCACCTCAATATCTTGAGGTGCTGATCGCAA
>JABUQX010037784.1:17500-22500 GCA_015478945.1 Trachelipus rathkii
CCTTCATTACTGCCAATGTTGGCGTAGATTTTCGAAGTGTTCCCACTACACTCTAGTTACATTCATCTCATCAGTTACGAAAGCACCATCCTCTATTCATTATTCTATGCAAATTCCCCTTTATTCCTTATACATATTATCAATAATATTATTAGCATATATATATATATATATATATATATATATATATATATATATATATATATATATATATATATATATATATATATATATATATATATATATATATATATATATATATAAAAGGATTTTTTAGCTTGATCGGGGTGGTCAGCTATCAACATTCAAAAAAAGTCGAACAAAATGTAACGGACTAAAAGTAACGGAGGAAAAAATAACGGAACTTATTCGGAGCGTTACATGAAAGAAAAAGTAAATGAGCCTGGCTATCCGTTACTGAAAAAACTAGTTCCGTTAGTAACGGAGTAACGAACAGCTCACCTCTTGTATATATATATATATATATATATATATATATATATATATATATATATATATATATATATATATATATATATATACACTTACATCTAGACCTATACCTATATATATATATATATATATATATATATATATATATATATATATATATATATATACACTATTTTTAGGTAAAAACACTGGAAACGGAAGAATATTCTAAAAGTAATGATAACTCCACCTTAGAAATGGAGAAAAGTGATAGCTTCCAGGTAATACTTAAAGATTTAATACATTCAATGAACGAAGCTTTATCTCTTTCGGCTTTAGAAATTAAGTATCATATAAAACACTGGAATGAGAGGGAAAAGAAGAACGAATTAAAATTGCACATGAAAGGGTACGATCCAAATGAGGCGATTTTGCAGGCCAAATCCTTTCTCTTTCAATTGATGCAGTCGTTTTTTTCAATGCTCTTGCTTACCGCCGCCGACAATGACAGAAGAGTGCTTTGCTACGCGTCTCTGCTTCCAGAATCGGTTGCCGAGAGTCGTAAATACGCCTATAATTTGATGCTTTCAAGAGAAATGCCTAATCAAAAGAGGGTGAACTACGAAAGTAAAAAAAATAAAAAGCCAGACAAGAAATATACTAATCTTCCCTCAAATCCTCCTCGTTCATCAACAATATCTCCCAATGCCTCTGAGCCATCTGCCTGTTCGTCAAACGGAATTGTGAACCCTCACCATCTTTGCCACCATCTCGCTATGGCCCTTTGTAAAGCTCATTACCTATCTGGCAAATTCATTTCTCTCGTCTCAAAAGTAAATGAATGATGATGATAAATGCTTCATTTGGAATTAAGGGTATATACTATTTACTTATTTTTAGTATTGTAATTATTTTGTAAGAGTTGTAGCTTAAGCAAAAAGTTTTCTACTTTTAAATGTACTAAAATAAGTTTTTATTTTTATATCTAAAAACACACAAAATATAATTTATGGAATAAAACACCATGGTTTAATTTATTCCAGCACCTAACTTAATCTAGATTATATTTCTGTACTTTTCCATGTATCTTGCAGCTATTTAAATAATGAGCACTGCTGTCCATTTATTCGTAATAACTCTTTCAAACGAGAAGAGAAAAAGTCTGTAATGATTTTTGATATAAAGTTGAAGAAAGAGGAAAAATTTCTTCCGGTTATTTTGTAGCAGTTTTAAAAAGTCTTATTGGTAAAAATTTTCAAATTTAAGGTGGTGAAATAATCTTGTAATAATAACGTGTAAAAGGGTGGGTTTGAAAGTGTTGTGAGTGAGGACAGTCCTTGTTGTGAGTGAGGACAGTCCTTGGTTTGAAGTTATGTTGGATAGTGAGCAACTGGAACAAGTGTCTGAATTTAAATATTGGACCTTAAGTAAACTGTGGTTGTAAAGGGAACGGATGATGCAGTGTGTAGTAAGAAAGTTGTGAATGATAAAATGGTTGGATGTAAAGTGACTAAGTTTTGAGTGCGCTAGGGTCTTACATGACGGTATTTTGTTACCTGTGTTAATGTATAGTAGTGAAACTATGGTCTGAGTAAGAGGTATAGATCTAGTGCAATGTCTAGACACAATCTTAGGGGCGTGAGAAGAATTGAGAAATGAGGAATGAACCCATTGGGAGAGTTGTGTGTGTGAAGAAAGGAGTAAAATGAGAAATAAATGAAAGTACATTGAGATAGTTTGTCATCTGGAAAGTGTTGATGGATGATAGTCGGTTGTTAAGCGAATATATAGTGGTGAGTGTGCTGGGAATTGACCAAAGAAAAAGTGGATTGAGTCAGTAAAGGAATGCCTGGAGGAGAGGAATGTGAGTTTGGCCGAGGCGAGAAGAAAGATGCATAATAAATAGGAGTGAATGGCGGAGTTTTGTGAGGGGGTGGTTCAATGGATGAACTCTACATTGACGAGATGCCATAGTGACAGTCCGACGCGGTCCCGTGAAGCTCTAGGGTGGATTTTTCTGACTGCGACGAGTTCTCACTAATAGGTATAAGGTGAGGCTGGGCTTTCTTTTCGACTTGCGTCATATTCTTCTACTACTTTTCTGTTTCCAGTGCATGTGTCGCACCTTACCCCCAGTCTTGGGGAGAGATGATGATGATGAAATAACCTTCATTTAAGTTGACTTATATTAAAGATTATTCAATCATTAAAAGAACAAAATTTAATGAGATTAGAGTTCAAAATCATTTTAAGTGGTTATGCCACATAACATTTCCCTGCGAGAGATCTTCAACGTAGGAAAATGTTGTGTACTAAACAAATTACAGTTTTACCCCACAATAATAACGTCAAAAAAAAAAAAAATTCAACTTTAATGGAAATAACCTCAAAAGTAAGAATATAATAAAATTTAACAATTATAATTATTATGTATTACAATACTAAGACATTTAACTTAAAATGAGAAAAAAAAATTTTGGGGTACAATTTAAAAATTGCAAAAATTAAACAAATTTTTTATTTCTGTTTTATAAATGTTTTTATCTGGTTTATATAGGGCTGATGTCAATCTTAACATCAAATAAATAAATAAGTGATATGCGAGCATCGAGATTAGCGTAATAATAATAATAATAATAATAATAATAATAATAATAATAATAATAATAATAATAATAATAATAATAATAATAATAATAATAATAATAATAATAATAATAATAATAACCTTTGCCGTGAACTATAAGCTTACAGAAAATCTAAAAAAAAAAAAAAAAATTCGTGTCCGTCCTGGTAACCGTTTTGGGATCGAACTTAAGCTCTTAATGTGAGAGTAAAATGTTACCCACTGAACACTGAGCTAGACCGGGACTATTATAGTCAGGTTTGGCAACCTTTCAATGTGAAAGAAGGTATTAGTAATTAAGCTATATTGTATGTTCATTTTCACACCACCCCCTCCTACAAGTTTCAGGTAAATATAAATATTCTAATTTTAAGAAAATAAAGTAAAACAAGCCTTTGGCTTGCTCCTAACGGAGCAAGGCTTGTCTATTGAGCGAGGGCTAACGCCCTCGCATTGGAGGTGGGCTATATATATATATATATATATATATATATATATATATATATATATATATATATATATATATATCTCTTTGCATATATATATATATATATACATATCTTATATATATATATATATATATATATATATATATATTCAACACTCATTGTGGACACAAATAATAAATATTTACGTCGAAATAAACTAAAAAATTAAATAAAATGAATTTAAAAATAAATCAATTTGAAGCTCAAAAAAGAAAAAAGTAAGTTCATTTTATAGCAAATTAAAGTCCATTCAACAAAAGGAAACGAATTGGGAACGTTTTTTGGCATGTTTAATAATAATACTATATATAATTAAAAAAAAGTAATTTTAGAAAATAATCAACAAAGCTTAGGGTACCCTCAAATGTGGCAAATACCTATTTGATCTAAATTTACAGGACTAGCAACTTCCAAATTCAAACACCGATCCCCAGAAACCCCATGCTTTGGAAAAATTTTCGATGATGAAATTGGGAAATCTTTTAATGTAAAATAACTGCTCCAAGAGAATTATTATTGTGATGACCCAAGAGTGGTTATCAACTTTTAATTCAAAATGCCTGTTACTGATAACTCGAAACTACTGCCACACGAATCCTTTGGGATTAAATGATGGTTAAAAGCTTCAAAATGCATCCCATCTTCTTGAATTATGATTGGTAAATGAAGCGTAGAATGAAGACGAAAAAGATGTTCTTTCAGTTGTTATAACAAAATCTCTCACCAATTCATTGAAGTCAGAATTTTTACACCTACAAATTAAGATACATTAGTTCCATACATAATACATGTATTTTATCTTAAACTACTTTTATATATAATTTCTTATATTTTCAATACTTAACTATTTTTAAAGTAATAACCAGAGATGAATCGGAGAACAAATCATTTTACTAAAGTGTGTAACATTTTCTGTAAAATAATTCGTTATTTTTTCTCCGCTAAGCAAATCCTACACTAAAAATTGATATACCTCACCTGTTACAACAATAGTGTAATGGTTGTAGCTGTTAATGTGACATTATTATTATTTATGGTAGTAATAGCATTATAAGCATTTATTGAGAGCATGAAAAAATAGAACACTTAAAAATTCCTTTCTAATACTTTTTTAAAATCTTTATTAAAATCTATATTATTAATAGCTTTCAAAAACTGTTATCTTGTAATATGATACAAAAATACTAAAACTTGACAAAATGTTTTTAGTATGAAAAATTTTTTTGCCCCAAATTATTAATCTACCGACTTGATTATAAAAATATTGTAGATCTGGAAAATATTGTACAAGAAAATTTATATTATAGTAACTCATATGTAAAAAATAAAACCTAAGTAAATGAAACAAAAGATTTCGGTAAACAAAATAAAGATTTTAAAATTCATATTAAAAATTCAGAAATGAAATTTAAACCTAACCAAAAACAATTTAAACTGGGTTACTACTTCTAACA
>JABUQX010037784.1:27500-45000 GCA_015478945.1 Trachelipus rathkii
TAATAGAATTTTCGCCTTTATTTCCCTATCAGATTCCTAACCTGGCTTTTGTCATAAGCACTCTACTACCACTCTCACTCTCCTAACCGATTTAACCCAGCACATTCTCATAGGGTTTAACCAAACTCGCCTCCCCCACCTTAATGTACTGTCCTAGTAGCAATAGACATCAACAAGGCAGTTGATACAGTCCCCCCGTCACCTTTTAATAGAAAAAGTTTTACACACATATAATCATCAAAGACAAAAAAAAGTAATAGCATATCTTTTATCTGGTCACACAATCAGAGCCATCCAAGGACACCTCTCGGCTCTTGCACATGCAAATTATACTATGATATAGAGTCTAGGGACCCATTCTTTCACCTACTTTTTTATTTTTAATCTTTTATGCACGACTTCCCTCATCCCATTTCACCTTCAATATAACAATCACAGCACAAAATTCTTCTATAAACATAGCATCAGGGAACTGCAACAATATATAATACAACTGGAGCAGTGGCGGCTAACAACAAACAGAATCACTACATCACCTCAAAAACCCACTATTACCTTACTCACCCCAGACAAGAGAATCTAACATCCACCCAGCAATTTTCCTATCAAACAACAGACTCCCTTCTCAACAAACAACCAACCATCCTAAGTTTGACCTTTGAAACACATGATATAAAATGCACCGAAAACTCTAACTGGAACAAACTTTGGCCAACATGAAGAAACCCTCACTATTGGACTGCATACAAGAAACCTTCACAGTAGTATACAGACAATACATCCGTTCCTTCCTAAATTATGCATCACCTTACTGAGATCCAACAATATCACAATCTAATATTTATAAATTAAAAACCGTGCAAAATAAGGCTCTCAGGAAAATAGCAGGCTGCCATCTCTCCACACACATGCATCATTTAGTAACTGAAACAAAATTTCTACCTTTAAAAGCCCATCTTGACATGATATGAGGCTGTCAATTTTACAATAGATCACCCCTGCATCAAACATTACAGCAGCTCCCCAAAACCTTGAAGGATAAAAAAAACACCAGCATTATACTATTCTAACATATTTAACACACTCCCCCCCACCGACCTCCACATACTCCCATTATTAAACACATCCACACTCAGTTAGCTTCAAGAACGATCTCCGCACACACAAATAACTCCATACTTCAAGCACTTAAACCTAAAATATCCCCTACAGAACAAATCTTATACCGTCAAACCTGCATACTGCTGTCCCATCTCCGCTCTTCAAGAATATAAATTGAAAATTAATAAAGCACCCTCACTCTCCTACCGTCAAAGAGGCCTTTCCCAGACTAACAACGAAACAGAACATTTTTACTATACTACCCTGACTTAACGGACATCAGACGCAACTTCGATACATTTATTTTAACGGACCTCTGGGCCCATCCTGCTGCAGTACCACAATATCCTCCTCTTTCTCAAATGGGAGGGGGGGGAGAGTGGGAATCTACAAAGTAAAGGTAAAGTAGCAGTAAAGCAAAATTTACCAAAAATTTAAAACTTAATTCATTGGTTTTAATAATTACATAGATTGGGTTTGAAATTTTAGATTCATTACTGCAGGTTGAAATTCTGATATTATATTTAGCTCTGTTATTTGAAATTTAATGAAATTTTATATTAAAAATTTATTTACTATGAACATTAATGCTTGGATTTGAAATTAGTCACTGACCTTGATATTTATAATTTACTTTGTAATTTGGAAACAAAATATTTTTTTGGAAACCAATGATATCTATTTAATAATTGTTACCTAAATCTGAAACCAGCTTCAGTGGAAACCTTTATCCTACTTCTTTATGTCTTAACCAAATTCAAAGCATGCGATTATTTGCTTACTTAAAGGCGGTTTCCTATTCAAGCTTTACAGACGAATGTAAGTATTAATTAATAGGTGCCTGTGGATAAAGAAATAGCTCCTACATTCTGTAATACTCAAAAAGAATCGTAGACCGGTTAGATGAAATAAAATTCCAGCATTTTGGTGAACTGAAGATCTCAACTAGGACAATTGCTTTACAAGTGTTACCAAAATTGAATCACTAGTTTCTACTTGCCAATGGTCACCATTTGTTAAATCAATGCCATTACAAATTTCTAGTTACCATCGACTAGATCAACTATGGTAAATGTCAAGTTTCCATTAGTAAGATCTACAAATTGAACATTTTTTTGGGGGGGGCATTTCTTAGTATATTAGTTTAATAATTTTTATAATTAGTAAAACAAATAAAATTATACCGTTCCAGTTTAAACTCAATTTGACTTTAGCCTTTTCTACTAAATTAGGAATAAGTTTGACAATTTATAAAGAAATTTATAAAGAAATGTATTAATTATTGAAAATATAACGTTTACTTTTAAACAGTTAGAAGTTTAGTTAATCTTTAGCAGACTTCCATAGGAGGAAACTACATTAGCTAATCAATAGGAAACTAAAGTACCAAAGTACCTGTACTTGTTTATAATCTGTGCTTAACAGAATGCGAGCCGTGAAAGAGAAATAAAATTTATTAAATTATCATTTACAAATATTTCAGAATATAAAATGGCAAAACTTACATTCGAAATAAAGCAGAAGGTGGTGCAAAACTAAATTTTCTCCAAAAGTTATTCCATTTTCTATAGGATGTCAAAAAGAAGATAGAAATTAGTTTTACAAAATTTAAACTTTGAATTATAAATTTAAATGTTTCATGAAAAAAAAATTTTAATGTTTCATGAAAAAAATTTTGTTGACCAAAAAATTTATATATATATTTTTGTTGTCGTTTCTTAGAGCTAAGAAATAATCTTTTTACATACATTATTATACATTATATAAACTTACGTGTAGTGTTTTAAGGTTATTAAAACTTAATATTAATTATATATATATAGATATTATAGTATATATATATATATATATTATTATATAATATATAATATTAATATAGTAAAAGTTATTAAATTATATATATATAATATATGTACCGACAATATATTTATATATATTAGTATATTAGTAGACGACGAGCGAAGGCAAATATGAAGAAGCCGTAAATATATATAATATATATATAGTCTATATAGTATATAATATATAACTATATATATATATATAGTTATATAATATTATATAACGGAAAATATATTAATTTCCTTATTAAAACGTTTATAAAGAAAAAATATGCGAGATGTTTAGTTAAGGACTATTAAGAAAACTGCAGTAACAGCAAAACATGCTTTACAAGAAACGTATATCATGCAGGTTAAAATTTAAACGATTCTCAATCCTCCTCTGAATAAAATCGCCGGCCCCCCCCAAGTTTGACACAAAAGAAACATTTTTCATAAAATAAAATAAAAATTCTCACCAAAATTAAACAATTTTCAGGTTTCGCAATAAACATAAATCGTAACACATATATATATACAAAAATAACTATTTAAGGTGTTTATTTTCAGAAGTCAATGCCAAGAATACAGGCAGGAATAGAACCAAATTTATAAAGAATATTTGAATATGTTAAAGCTATTATATCGTATAACAAAATTAAAAATAAATCTTTCATAAAATACGCTTAAGAATAAATAAAAATTTTGAATTAAGAGCATTCAACACGTCCTAGTGGAGTAAGTTAGTGTCAGACTGTGCAAGATAGAGCAGCTGGACAAGTAGATCTGAGCTTAAATTTATTTAGATGGAAATCAGGTTGGATACGTAAGGGAAACATGAGTAAAAACCATTTTAAATATTATTTTCCAAAAATGGTGAGCAGCTGGAACGAGTGTCGAGCACGTATAAATATTTTAGGAATAATATGTTGATCTTAAGGGACATGACTACAAAAAACTTTAAATATCATTTTCCAAAATAAACTAAATTCCCAACAAATTAATCACATATAATAGCAACTATCATATCTCAAGTGTCCCCTGAATAATTTATATCCATTTGTTACATATTATAGAAGTATTTGAATAAGCCGGAAGATATAGTATAAAATGTATGCTCAAGGGGATATGTCAATTCAGAACGTAGTTTTCCCTTTGAATAACTCTTTTGTGATAAATTCTTAGAAAAGAGCTCGCTCTGTCATTCTGTATTCCACTAATTCTATAAATCATATTTTAAAGCTGGTTAAGCAGTAGTCTGTCACTTCAGTCTCGGTCGTTATGGTATCTCTTTCTTACCAGTAACAGAAGTCTGTTCTTAGCATTCTCACCATCAATTCGAAAATGATTTACCATGTGTATAGACACTTTTATTTTAATTTTAATTTCCCATTAAAACGAAGTTAAATCTTGTGTTACCATTTTTTATTCATTTCGGAATTTGAAGGTGAATTTAAAGCATATCCAAATTTATGAAATTATACATTTGGGACAAAAATTTTAGGTGGTAATACATCATGGTTTCATACCTTTCCATCAGTGAGATTGGCTTAGATGGACAAATGGCGGGTGCCTGCACAAAACGCAACAGCTTTAGTGCTTTTCCCGCTATTGAGCAACCGATACATATTCTACTTCGTTTACCATATTGGCCAAAGAACGGCTCTTCAATATGTCCTCTGGAGAGTCCCGCCTAACTGGTATATATATATATAATCAAGTGGCATAGTTTCTTCAATATATGGTATAGTTTTTCAAAGATTCTTCTAAGTAATTTAAAGTCGAAAATTTTTATCATCATCTTTAACAAAAATACTTATATTTTTAGATAGGAATCTGCAATAATTTCACATTTTTTGAATGGTAAAAAAAAATATATAATTGTAAGGGTGATATAGATACACACTCAAATAAAGCATTTCACTGCATATCAATATTTATTGAATATCTCTTTGGTATCCATAAATGTGGTGTTAAAAACAAAAGTACTTAAGAAGGGAGATTTGAAGGCTGACTGTTCTTTCAGCTAAGCTTGAGTAACCTTAAGAATAAAAATACAGTAATCTTTTTAGAGGTAAGAGAAATAATTCATGTGGGAGTTCCATATATTACAAGGCACCTTCAGTTTATACCACCTAATTCTCATCGAATACATAAATCTAAACAGAACAATTTGGAGAAAAATTGGTTTTTTAGAGTTCTTTTTAATTTATTTTTCATGCACTCACTGCTCAATTAAGATTTTTTATTTAGTTTTTTTTTATGCAAAATTCAAAATACTAAAGGATTTTTTTTATTATTTTTACTTTGAAAACAAATGAATAAATATTACATTTCTGAGCCTGAAATCTAATTAAAGGGATCTTTACCCACTTTCATATTGCCGGTAAAATTTTTAATGTTATACCTCCAAAATGCATTATCTCACGATATATATATATATATATTATAATTTAATTATGTTATGATACGTACTATTATATATACAAAGTAACTATACTATAGTAATATATACCTATACATATATAGTTTTTATTATATTTATTGAACGAAAATGGTTTTAGATTTTAATTATCAAATATGAACCTTAGACTTAATGCTAACAATGTACCCACGATTATATAAAAAAAACAATGACATCAAGTAACCATGAAACCGAATATTACGAAAATCAATATTATTATGTCCTTTAACATATGTATTTTTAACACCAACTACCTGCACTGCCCTAAGTAACATCGAATAAAAAGTTAAAAAAGTCAATTAATTGACTGCAATAACCTTCAAAACCTAGAATAAACCTATATTGAAATTAGAACTGATGGTATCAATATGGCAGATCGTACTAGCAAGACCATCAAAGAAAGGGCAATATTCAAGTGATACATTTCAACGTTACGAACATTTATTTTCCTAATTTATTTTTTATATCATATCAGGTTGTCTAATCGGTCGTAAGCATTTAACAATTACATAACCGGTAAGAAACCGTCCTATCTCGAAATATTATAAAATCATTAAATAAAATGTTAACTCTAACACATATCGAATGCTTTATTTAGCCAGTCGGTATATTTTACAAAAAAATAAAGTGCTATTTGATGGTACTGATAAATTTGAGTTGTGGTATTGGAGACATAATTATTAACTATTGGTTCAGGAAGAGACTGGTTATGGCTTTCCAAAAAATTAATAGTCACCCTTTTACAAACAAATAACCACCAGTGGCTTCAGCACGGTCTGCACACATTCCTTCCTTAGCTTTCAAATATGAAATATCCCTAAAAAATATCCGACATATGAAATGTCAGTAGAACATAAACAGGCTATGATTGCTTCTGCAAAAGTCTTTATCGGATCCCAATAAAATTCCATGTAGACAATAATCCATAGTACAAATACGTACCTAAATAATTTGAGATCCTTTTCCCCCCCATTCTCCAATACAGATAATATGGTAATAATAGCACAGAGAGGGATGCAAATTTTAATTCTCAACCCAATAATTTCAGTTTATAAAGAATACCTGACATTAAGTCAAACATAATTAAATGAAGAATAAAAAAAACAAATTGTGGACTTAAATAAATATTCTCGTGCTATTAGAAAAAAAATACTGGATCTTACACCAGCCTCTCAAGAATTTCTGACAACTGCAATAACACTTTTAGGAATAAATATCAAAACATACAAATCAAGCAAAACAATATGATTATTGAAGAAGAGGTCTTTAGGGAAAAAAAATGTATAGTATACCTTCAACATGGCCCTCAAAAAGTGCCTTTTAAAAACAATTTCACCATAATAAGTTTTTTAATACTAATACAAAACATAAAAAAATAGTGATTAGCGGCCTCGTGCTTATTAAAGTCAACTATATACAAAATTTTGTTTACATCTTTGCTTTGTCAATTCGAAAATAGTTAATAATAAAGATTACAAGGTGCTCAAGAACTTTTGAATCAATAAAAAATATAAATAAATAATAATAATAATAAAAAAAATAAAGTAAATAATATCTACCTGAAATATATAAGTGTAGCCCAAAAAAATATTATAACTAGATAAAAAGAGCTTATCTGTCGTAACGCTATACAAATGAATTCAGAATCTTTGGAAGTCATCATTAATTTATTAAATCTAAAATGAATTAATTTATTAAAATCATATAATCCACATGAACTAAACTGCCCGGTAAAAAGTCACTGAAAATCCCGTCTGTAAAATAATGATAAATGAGACCTATCCTGTGACTAAAACCGGCCCTTATCCGAGATGTCCACATACCAAAACACCACGTGAAAAAGTTGTTGATCTCAGTCCGTTAAAATGAGTATCCATGGGGAAAAAGATTTTAGGTGTATTTTTAAAGTAATCTTTTAGATTGGACTGATTCTTGTTACCAGTACTCTTGCTTTTTACCCCGTGGCTTAAAGAAGACATCACCACACAAATGCTATTGAAAATTTATTCATTAGATATTTTATTGTGATGTAAACATACTTTCATCCTTTAAACATAAACATCTCTATGTTAATTACACCTTAGAAGACACGATAATATATGGATAGACCTAAACAACAATAAGAAAAGATGCAAGAGGGTATATCAACTAATTTATTGGTATCAGACAATAAGTGATGGTGTAAATATAATGAAAAAAATAAAAAAAAATTCTGCCAGTTTCAAAATAAGAATTAATAAGTATTTTATTTCATTATTATAGCATATAGTTAGAATTGCAGGTACTCATTTGAGCTGTAAAACTATAGGAAAGAGTCAAAAAATTTGAACAACCACAAACGATAGATCTGTGGATGAAGATACTCACCAAAATAGAAAAATAGTAATTGTTGTTATATATTCATAAATACAGGTTGCAGGTTGGAAACTATTTCATATTTGCAGTCCTTATGAGATTCTACTTTTTGTGAAAAGAATTCCTCTAAGGTTCAAAAAGCCAAACTTTCTACAAAGTGCTCATGAAATATTAACGATTTATAAAACAATGTGCACATTTGTGTGCAACACGCCACCTTTTCTAATTATTTTTTGGAAGTATTACATTTTGCCGCACCGAAACCGAAGTGGCACACCGCTATCTTGGCGTAGAAGATATTATGCCATAAAGAAAAGGCTTAATACTCCAGAAGCTAAAAAAGACCGAACATTCGTTATTAAACACAAGTGCAAAATGGAACGGTAAAAATTTTTGACTGTATCTGTGTGGAGAGAGGAGAGAGGAGGACGAAGAGAGAGAGAGCTGGAGAGAGGAAGAGAGAGGAAGAGTAAGAAGAGAGAAGAAGAAAGAAGAGAGAAAAGAGAGGTTTGAAGAGAGAGAGAGTAATGTAATGAAGGTCAGAAGAGGGATATCGAAGAGAATTTTGCAGAAAATGTTGAATAGATGGAATATCCAAATGGGAGAAATGGATATGAAATGAAATGGACCGCCAACCAGTAGGCAAGATAAAGAAATAGCTCTAGGTATTGTTAGTAGAGACTCGAAAAATTATATATATAAGAATTGAGAGAAGATAAAAGAGTAGATAGTAGAGTATAGAGAAAATGAGGAGGTATGGTTAAAGAGAGAATGAATGGATTGAGAGTAGAGAGAATATGAGTGTAAAAAGAGATAGGTAAAGAAAGAAAAAGAAAAGAATGTGAGATGGCGTGCTATAAAGGAAGAGAAGGACTACTTTGATATGATTGAGGAAGAGTTGAGTAAAGATGATGAGCTTCAGAAAAGAGAGATGTGGATAGTTTATGAGTATGATCAGAAGAGAATGAGATGCGAGAAGTAGTATTATGTTAATGATTTAGCTTATAATGATTCGAGAGAGACAGTAAAAGAGGATGAAAAATATATTATTATTTGTGTCCACAATAGTGTTTGTATATTATATATATATATATATATAATATATATATATATAATATATAATAATATATATTATATATAATAGAGGATAGATATGAATGAAGGATAATAGTATGAGAGTAAAGAAGGATAATAGATATATAATAAGATAATAGTATGAGAGATAGATAGATATATATGTAATACATTAAAACTAGAGAGATGGAACAAACATAAGAAAAAAACTCGTCAATCATCCAAAGACTTTGAATCTTCCAAAATGTTTTAACAATTTGAAATAGGTCAGTAAAAAAAAATTTGTAACTATATCCTTTTATTTTTCCAGTAGATTCTCGAAGAATCTAAAAAAATTCAAGGCAAAAAAAAATGAGATATTCCCTCATCAGTGTATATCCATTATGATAACATAGAACCAATAAAGTTAAATATACTGATTTGGAACATCAAAAATCAGAAACAAGACAAAATGAAAAGTGAAAACTTAAGTGGATATGGGATATTAAACATCATTTATTGTTAATTTTTTTATAATATAAATATAATTTTTAATTTTTTTTTTTTTAGGGACTTTTTTTTTTCAGTGAATCGGAAAATAATAATTATAAAGAATAATAATCCCCCACATTTAGGTAGGGCTCGAGAGGCACATGGGACTAGGACCTAGGTTGGATAGGTGCGTCTGCAAACGTTACCTCGAAATGAGAAAGGTGGAGAAAAACAAGAATGAAATCGGAGGAACCCCTACGCAGCTACAACCCCCAAAGAACAAAAAGATAGAGACAGAAGAATGGTCAAAACCAAGGAGACCAAAACAATAATAAAGTAAAAGAAAAGATAATAAAAAACACAAAGATGTTTATGAAGAAAAGTAATAATATAAAAAATATTTTTTTTTTTATAAAACTAAAAGGTAAACTTACACACATAGAGAGGGGTTATAAAAACCGCAAAAGTATAGGCAGTGAAGTCAAAAGGGGAGTATACTCCGGAGCCTAGATTGCCTGTGTGTGAGACGTTAACGGGAAGGACTAATCTCACCCCCTTCAGGGTAAGATGGTTCTGCCGGAACCCGCCGACTCTTTGGAAGTCTATATTGAGATATATATGAAGTCTAGCAAGGATAGAGGTTCCACGACCATCCCCTCCGCGGGTTATGAAAACGGTACCCCCCTCTGATTCCCCCTGTAATCGGACTTACGAGTAACCCCCATGAATAGGGGGAAATTAATTTTGGTTTAAAATCCTTGTACCAACATACACACAACGCCAAACAAAAAAAAACTTATATTCAAATTAACTAAAAAAAACCTTAAATAACCATCAAGTCTCTTGTTCATAGTCACACTGACTGATGCCAAAATAAAATATCCAATTTGTAGCCTCCAGCTGTAGGAGACTGCCAACAGGGCCCTAGTTACATAACTGGTGAAAGCATTAAAAAAATCTACGCCAAGTGAATCTGACCCATTATAGTACGGCCCGTCCGACGGGTGTATATATATAAGTAGCTATATACGCGCCACATCCAACTCTAAGCCTTCTATCCAACCTACTGGGCTGTGAGGCAAACATATTAGAATACTGACTTATAAAACATACATTGATAATACACATAATGATAATATATAAGACACTATAGGAATAAAGTTAAACTAAATCACTATACTCACCTAATACATGCTATAATATGATTACAACTACTGTGAACAATCATACTCACTTAAACCGAACATAGCATATATATATATATATATATATATATATATATATATATAGTGAGATGTATATATATTCAAATAGTGTAAGAATTGAATTTATTAACTTTTCAACTAGAACCTTTTGTTATTTTAAATAGACATTATTTTAATGGGTTCATAATACGTAACGTATATTTAATGTTACGTGTTCTTTTGAAAAATTATAATTAAGAATATAAAGATTTTGCCAGAAGCCAAAGATCCGCTCAAACTCTTACGTAAGTTCGGACACAAAACCATATTTTATATATATGGTAACACCAATATCCAATAACCTACGAATTATCGGAAAAAAACAATTCGATATTGATAACATTACCTCAAGCGAAGTAGACTTGTGTATTACGCTCGCTTTCTCCTATGAAACTTTAAACGAAAAATTTTTTCAACGAAGAGCAATAATATTTCTGTTTTAGATGCCCCAGAGATCAAGTGAGCTTACTAGGAATGGATTTCATAGATTCTTCAGAATTGGAATCATCATGAACTGCAAAATGTATTTGTTAACTATTATCTACATCATTGTTCATATTAAACAATATTATCTATGAGATTATGGGGCTGAAGTAAGATCTTATGAACCGTCGATGGGTGAAATAACCTTTACGAGTACATTAAAGAGAAGTCGAGACAGGGTAAGGAGAGGAAAAAAATAAGTAGGCGGACAGGAGGAGGGACTAGAATCACGCCACTAATGGATAAATTATTAAAAATCACAGAGAGAGAGTAGGAATCAAATGACTTCTGAGAAGACAAGAAACAAAATGAAAGTGAAAAGATGTGAAATAAAAAATAAAAACAAACGTGAAGGCGTCGTGTGAAAAAAAGACGAAGAAGAGGATGAACTACAAAAATGAAGGTGGATGTGTCCTCTCCTTGAAGATGAAAAAACAAAATTACAAGAGATTACCCAAGAGTAAATGTTAAACGGACTAAGCCCGGATAGACTTTTCAATTTTTGATTTCCATCCAGGTAGGTCTAGTTCAGTGTATATTTTTGTTAGGTAACACAGAGAAAATTCTATGGTTATTACTTAAAACGTATATAACCTGAACTAAGATGGCGCCTATAAAATGAGCACAAGCCGCGAACGCGTAATAGATTTGCTTAGTAATGAATTATAGGAAGTCCTGAGAAAAGTAATTGTTATACAGACTTTTGAAAGCTGTAACTTTTTTTCCTAAAGAACACCCATTTTCGTTTTTTATAAAGTGCTAATACATTATTATTTTAGTTTATGTATAACAGCAGCTGAAGGATTTGTCCACCTGATGTGATTGGTAAATGATCAAAAAAAAAAAATTAAATAAAGAAAATCAAGTAATGAAATAATAACTAAAGGATGGGTTGTGTAACTTTTTTTTTTCCCTAAAGAGACTGCCTTTGTTTTTTTTTATCAGTGAATCTGTATTTTCATTATGAAAGAGTATATCCTGAGCACGATTTTTTATAAAAGATCGAAAGTGAAAAGAAAGAAGGTGAAGCCCCCTCTGCTACTATTACCGAAAATCCGAAATTATTATTAATTAAAGGATTGACCATTGCAGACAGATAATAATATTTAATACACTATGCCTATACCCTCATTTATTTATTATTATAAGGTGTAACGCATGGATAAAATTTTAAACAATATATTTTTGATATTCTTAAGTTATTATGTTGTTAAAAAAAATCTTATTGTATTTAAAATCATAAAATTAATATAAAGAGATTAGGATGTAACGATCCTGGAATATACAGTATGAAAATTAATATTAAATACATATGAAACAAATTCATTATCATTTTGTGTTTGTGCCGTTTGTATTTTTTAGAACGGACCTCACCAAAGAATGGCATATGCCGTCCCCCTTTATTATTATTAATTTTATACAATCGGGCATGGCCTGAACAAGCGGGCCCCCAGCTTAAGCGAAAAAATGTTTTTATTAAGAACTTTGTATTTAAATCGTAAAAGATTATTATAATAGATAAAAAGAAAAGGAAAGATGGAAATGGAATTGATAGAATAAAAGTAAAATAAAAATTATGAATAGAAAAATATGGATAAATATGAAGATTACCTATGAGTGGTAGGTCATATGAAGACGGATGAAACTTGGATTGACCCTAATGACAAAAACGATAGAGGAGGAAGTATAAGTAAAAAATAAGATACAATACAATAAATGAAAAAATAAATTCATAAATTAAAATAAAAATAGTAAAAAATTACATTACATCATTTAATAATATGTAAATCATGTTTACGAAAAATTTATTAAAAGAGAATAAATGTCAAATATAAGTTGTAAAAGTAAAAAGCAAATAAAACAAACATAAAAATAAATTGAAGTAAATTAGTAAATAAAATAAAATTGAAGAAAATTGAGAACGAAACTAAATTCAATTAAAATAAAATGAAAATGAAAAAAAATGAAAATTATTCAAATAGAAAAAAGTAGTTAAAATAAAATTCAAATTAGCAATACTAAATAAAATATTGAAAAATAAAATGAAAAAAAATGAGTGGATGGGAGGAAAACTACTCTGTCCCATACATTTAAAAAAATGAAAGGAAATTTGAGACAAAATAAATAAAAAAAATGAAAAAAAAAATTTGATACAAAATAAAATAAAACTCAAATAAAATGAAAATAAAATTGAGTGAAAATTCTAAATACAGCTATTCCCATACATAGGATGTAGCCATGCAAACATATTTTGAATACATAGTAGACTTTTGGAATAAGAGAATAAAAGAAAAAAAAAAAAAAGAAAAAGGAATAACAATTATACAAAAAGATAAAAAAACAAAAACAAAAAGAATCAAATATATTCCAAGTACTTCTTAAAGGAACTCATTGATAAAATAATTTTTTTCTTACCTTAGGAATGTTCATTTAATATATACTACTTGATTGCAATATTTTGAATGTACAATTTATAATTATCACTTTATTAATAACTATAATAGCACTTTCTTCTATATTATCAGTGGCTCTAATCTTTGTCTTTTCTTTTATTATGCCACCTTTTTGTACGCGGTAACTATTTATTATGGAATAATTATTATCATTACTATCACTATGATTATTTTATTATGATTATTTATTAATAGCACCTTCTCTATATTACCCAGTGAGTGGCTCTAATCACTACCGCCTTTAATTTTCTTTAAATTTTTTTTACTTTTTTTTCATTTATTCGATTCATTTTTTTTTTTTTTTTTTTTTTTTTTTTTTTTTTTTTTTTTTTTTTTTATTATTATTATTATTACCATCCTCACCACACTATATTATTATTATTATTATTATTATTATTATTATTATTTATTATTATATTATTATTAATTATTATATTATTATTACTACTATTAATTATTATTATTATTATTATTTATTATTCATTATATTATTATATTATTATTATTTATTATTTATTAGCACCTTTCTCTATTATTACTATTGGCTCTGCAAGTTTTCATATTATTAGCTCCCATCATTATCCTCCCTGACCAAAAGCCACCTGTTGTAACATCCTTTTTTTTCTCTTCTCCCAACATCTTCCCAAGATGTATTTAACTTCTTCTATGTTGGGAGGTTTAAATAGCCACCTTCCTACAATCTCATTTAGGTTTTCTGCATGTGGTCTTCGTAGTTCAATGGAGCTATTTCTAAGATCTTCATATTCTGGGCAGATAACAAATGAAGGTATCAAGGTCTTCTTCAACTCCACATATGTCACAGTGAATTTCGCCATTTGGAACCTGTTTCTCCATTTTAGGTTTAAAGTATTGGATCTGGCCCTTAAAAAGTATCACTGAGTAGAAGGAGTTGTCGTTAGGTCTAAAGCTTTTCTACAATCCGTTTTCCTCTTCGGTACATTTGTTAGGACTATCTTTGCCTTCCTATTATCTTCTTTCCATGACGTAGATCCCTACGCTTTTTACTTCCAGCGATTTCTTTTTTGTCTAGCCTTTCTAGTGCTACTATATGTCCATCATAATTTTGTCCATGTAGCCAAGTGCAGTCTTTCCCACCATTTTTTCCCTTCTGCCTTCATTTTTGTCAAGTATGTTGCTTTAAGACTTCGATAAAGCTTCTGGCAAACTTAATTGATTTCATAAATTTTAATTTTGTAGTTATTTATTCTTCCCTGCATTGATGAAAGCTCCAACTTTCTGACCCTCAGTGAGTTGCTAGTTGGGGTGTACCTGATTCCCTTCCTAGTATCTTCGGTTATACTGTATTTTCAATTGTTTGCAAGCTTGGTCTATTTCTGTTTGGTAAAGCACATTACATTGGATCCATATAAAATTGCTGGGAGAGCCACATTTTTCCAGTATGTTTTCCCTATGAGCAGCTTGTTGCAGCTCTTCTCAATGATTGCACCTGTTTGATTAGCCAGGGTGTGGGCCTTATTTATGAGATGCATCTTCTGAGCCTTAAACATATTTCTTTCATTGTTTACATATAAGCCAAGATATTTTATTTTGTCCACCACTTTAATTCCCTCAATCTCCAACGGTGGTTGTTCCATATTAAAAATCAATATATTGCTTTTCTCTTTGTTGATTTCTAGACCACATTCCCCACTTATCTGTAATAATGTCCTAATGTTTGCAGCTGCGTCATTTTCTGATTCTGCTAAGACTATCACTATCACTATCACTATCACTATCACTATCACTGCTAAGACTATCACTAGCTCAAGGCTAGTGAATCCACCATTCCACCTGCACGAGAGCCCGTGATCAAAGATATGCCGTGATACTCTCCCTCATTATCATTGCTATCCCCATAACTATCCATATCATTATTATTAGTGGTAACTTTTTTCCCTCTTCTTCCCCACATTTTTCCCACCCAAGATAAATTTTACTTTTTCAATGTTTCGAAGCTCTTTCACGACTGTTTTCATGGCAGCTACCCAGTTACTTTTTCTTAAAAATTTAAAAGTTTAGGTAAAATTTAAAAATTGTAAGGAAATATAAAGTAATCTGAAAATAGGCTAATTTATTAAAATTAAAATGCCTATTACTATTTCTATAACATTTGTTCTCTTCTTGAATTGTAAAAAAAAAAAAAAATCATTGAATTTTTGTATTCAATTTTTTTTTTTTTAAACAAAAATTCGTAACCCTGCTACTTATTAAATGATATCCACATCCAATATTTTTTACATAAATACAGGGTGGATCCTGAGTATCCCTAAGGTCTGACTAAACATGCTGAGCTGGGCAAAAAGTGTTTAATGAATATAGGGAATGCATGGTTGAGGAGATATAGCGTGGTGTATTAATATATATTAATTATCTGTGGATATAGCCTTCACACTCCCCTGTATATCTATATACTATTATTATTATGGTAATGTTAGCCCAGAGGCGTGTCACCCCCGATTTTTAGTTAACAAATTTCACAGGATTAAACTTCATAAATAAAAATAATGAATCGAAAAATAGGTAACGAAAATTATCAATAAAATTTTAGGAAAAAATAACTTCTGGCACTTCTCAAACTTATTATAAAATTCCCCGGATAGACCTTTTCAATTTTGATCGATCCAGGTTAGGTCTCATTTCAGGCCCTCTAAGTCAGGTTATGATAAGTTTTGTTAGGTATACACAGAGAAAATCTATGTAGAATTAACAAATCTTATCATAACCTGAACTAGGATGGCCCTAAAACGAGCACGAGGCCCACTAATTTTTATTATAAGAAAGTCTATGGGAAAATTTTAAACTTTCAGAGGCTGTAACTTTTTTTCCTAAAGAGACTGCCGATTTTCGTTTTCACTATTCTTCATTATTATTTCTTTAGAGTATATCCTGTGATTTTCAAAAAATTTTTTTTTTTTTTTTTTTTTTTTTTTTCTTTTTGGATTTTTACTATTTTTTGAGTGGCTGTAACTTTTTTCCCAAGGAGTGGGACGATTTTCGTTTTCACTATCTTTATTATTATTTTTTTACAGTATGTCCTGTGATTTTCATAAAAATCGGGGGTGACAACCCTCTGGGTAACAATTACCATTATTATTATTTTTACAACACTGTCCAGAGACTTAAAGACCCCCAATGCAGTATACAAGTGGAGCAAAGTGACATTGTTAATTTATAAATTTTTATTGTAGTATCAGGAAAACAGAAAATGGGTGTGCCATTAACAGAGAAGCTTAATTTGTAACTATCACACAGGGGTCACAAGTGCAAATTAAGTGAAACATGTTTATTCAGCACATGAATAAACTGTGCTATATTCATTGGCAATATTTTGTTTTGCGATACTTTATTTGTGCATGCGAAAAATAAGAAATGCTCGAGTTGCATTCGTGTTTGTCAAACTTAGTGCATAATTGTGAAAAATACTTAAAAACAAAACAAAACAAAAATTAAGGAATGCCCATAATTCTGTAAAGTTGCTACTTTTTACACCTTATTAGTAGAAAAACATTTCGATTTTGCACACAGGCTGCACTCGAGCTTCTTTAAATGCAGCTGTTATAAATATTTTACCCCTAGAAATAACAATGAGAAATAATGTTTCATGAAAATATTTTCTTAATTAACCTCTTTACTGTGAAACATAGCTAAATGATTGGTGTATGTTTTATTTTTAGGAATTAGAATAACACTTGGACCCCAGCACATCAGATGTAGAAGACTTGGGATAATATTCAATGCACAGGAGTAGGTTAGTAGACATAAGGACACATGGAAGAGGAAGCCATTTAGAAGAAAGAAAATACAGGCCGAGGAACTAAAATTATTAATGAGAAATTATCATTATTATTAATAGGTGTGCTCTATCAGATAGAGATGCAGTTCGAATCAATACACAGCTACAGCAGAAGTCTTGAGAAAATGCTCTACTCAATATCTATAATAAGAAGATAGTGCAATTCGAAATACGCCGGAAAAATTTCAAAAGAAAGAACTAAACCTATTCAAAATAGATTT
>JABUQX010037784.1:50000-60418 GCA_015478945.1 Trachelipus rathkii
AAACAAATCACTAAAATTCTATTTGATCTAAAACTTTACTCTGCACAAGCCCCACTTAATTCAACCGAACAAATACAACAGTTTTGAACCAATACGTGAATCCGAGTGTTTGTAAATGTTGCCAACCTCAAACAATATGAGAAGGCGTACTAGATTCTTATAAAAAACTAAAAATTTGCCAATATTTGATGAAAAGCAACAAAATATAAATAAGGAATAAAAAGCAAGTAAAATTTTGCACTAAATTAGCAATAATAATAAATAAGGGAATAAAAGCAGTAAAATTTTCACTAAAGTAGCATTAAACGCACTAGATCTATTGCAAAAATGCACCCAATTGGGCATCACTGGTTTGTATTTATCAGATCTATTACAAATAATCGATTTACAACTAATCGATTAATATTACAAAATAAAATGTATTGTTAAACCCCATAAAATATCGACTGGACTTCGTTTTTATTTTTGTTGCTGCCGAATGTAAAATTAAGCCAATATATACTATAATAAATATATATATTACTAGTATATATAATATATATATTATATATATATAATATATATATAATAATATATTATATACGGATAGTATCTATATATATATATATATAGAACGCCACCTATACATATATATATTATTTAGTAGTGTAAAAAGCTTTTGATAAAAGTTTCTAACCCCACAATTAAGGCTGATAGTATGTGTGGAGTTAGGGTACATGTGGATTTAAAGAAGGTGGTACTGTGGAATAGAAACAGTGTGACAACTAAAATGGCAATAAGTCATCATGGAAAATAGCGAAGAGTGGTGTCCCCCAGGGTTCAGAGCTGGGGCCACTATGTTTCCTCATATATATAAAATGATTTAGACCAGGGACTTAAAATGCAAGGTTTCTAAGTTTGCGATGATACCAAAGTGTAAGGTTCTTCACCTCTAGGTTACTCAAATAAAAGTTTAACTACGATATGACACAGACAATGGCAATGAATCTTTTGAAAGATTGAAATTATCCTCCACTGATTGTATTATAAAGATAATTTGATTGGTAGCCAATAAGTGTTTGGAAGCAAGAAATAAAGCTTAATAAGATGCTGGGCATATAAATCGCAATTGTTTACAAGAGCAAAGAAAGTAATAAATAAACTGTAAAATAGCTATGTTAGGTCAGTATTAGAGTTTTGCGTCAAGTTTGGGCCCCTTATTTGAAAGAGAGACTTGATATGCTAGAGAGAGTGCCCAACACTATGATTTCTGGATGATTTCTGGGTTTGAGCAGAGGTGCTATGAGGAGAGGCTGAAGAGTTAGGAATGTTTTCTGTAAAAGGCGATTTCTCAGAGGGGATATGATACAAGTCTACAAAGTTTTTACATCTATTGATAATACGGAGACCATAATTCTTCATATAGGAGCACGGTCGGGAGACCAAAGAGCATAACAAGGGAAAATTAAGAAGGAAAGCATGCACTTTATATAAGAAAGCATTCTTCAGCAATATAGGGTTGTAAATTTTGGAATGGTTTGTCACAGGAGTTATATTTATATTATTATATATATATATTAATATATATATTTATTATATAAAATATATATCTATAATATTATATAGTATATATATATATATATATAATGGTCCGAAAGATAAGGAACGGGAACTGTAACGATGTGCTGGAAAATGCCACGGCCCTCGCCAGCTGAGGTATAGTACTATATAATACTTATCATATATTATATTATATATATACTATCATATAATAGTATAGCTACACTATATATAACTATATTATATATATATATATAATATATATACTAGTATATAATATATATATTATATATATATTATTATAAATAGATATAGCAAACATATATATATTCACAGGAAAGATCATTTATTTTTAATAATTGTATTACTTTATTATTATTTTATTTTGATTATTATTACAAAATTCGTTTGCGAAATTTTTTTTTTTTAATATACGTTAAACGTAAATTTGGCCGAACAATCGAATTGTTGATAATTATAATCGTTCAAAATAGTCGATTATCGGAAAAAATATTACTGCAATCGATATATAAAAAATTCGGAACAAAATTTTCTAAGATTTATCCTAAAAAAAAAAAACGGGAGAAAATTAGCGTAATTTTTTTTTCAGAACGTTATTTTTTATATTTTTCTTTAAAATTTATGCTTAAAATGCACGAAAATCCGTAAAAAAAAAATACGAAATAATTTTTTAACATCATTTTTGTAAATGAAATGTTTATAATTTTAATATACTATGTACGTGAACTCAAGTCACCAATACTAAATAATTACCAATATAATATATATATATATATAAATATATATATAATATATATTATATATACTTATATATATATATATATATATATATTTATATATATATATATATATATAATATATACTATATATATATATATATATATATATATATATATATATATATATATATATATATATATATTATGATATAATATATATATATATATATATATATATATAGAATATATAATATATATATATATATATATATATATAAATATATATATATATATATATATATAATAATATATTATAATTTATATATATATATATAATATATATATATATATATATATATATATATATATGATATATTATATATATCTATATACTATATATATATTTATTAATATATATATATATATATATATACTAAATATAAATTTCGTAAAACTTTATCTTTATATAGTTAAAATAATATATAATATATATATATTATTATATATATATATATAATATATATAATAAATATTATATATTAATATTAATAATATATAATTTATATATATTATATATATTAATATATATCTTATATATATATACCTGTTATGTATTTTATCTCGATCTACTGTTCAAGTTTTTATATTTTTATGTTTTATTGTTTATGTTAATTAATATTGCTTAAGTTTATAATACTAACAATGAATTTTAAGTTGTGACCGGGATACCATCCTCTCAGATATATCCCCAAAGTTTCCCAAATATATTTTAAAAGGTAATTTTTTATTATTTTTAAATAATTTATAACCATGGTGCTAAATTATTTTATTCATAATATTGTCTATCTCAAGAAGATACCCATAAAACTTTCAGCTACTTTTTGAGATGAGATAGACTTACGTTTTAAGTAGTACAGCACGGATGAAGTAGCACCGGACATAGTCCCCCAGAACAACTAACTCGGTAAAATTATTGAAATCAGGCGGTACCCCAAATCTTATTTACCAATTGTAATTAAATATAAAGATATTTACCTCATTGTTTAGGGGTGAGCTCGAGCCGTATTATAATTGAAGGGGTTAACGTAGGTGGTTGGTGAGGACGATTCATACCCGGAGGGGAATAGTTGATCGTTGTAAAATGGAACCCCCGCGACACCCAAAGAACCTAATTAAGAGCTGAGGTATAGTGTTATCCGGAGACGCATCCACGGTGTGATTAAGGGTACTAAGGGAATTAAGTCCCCCCCAGTAGTACCACTTATACCTAGGATGAGCCGAGAAGGACCCCGTCTTCCTGTACAATCGGTTGAGTGTGGATTTATTATCCATTGTGGGCCATTATGTACTTGCTTAGGTGATATAACCCCAAAAATACTAATAAATTAATCTTCATAAGATACTGTAGTTACTTTTATACGGTGACATTTTGATTCGCATACTAAGGATATTCGTACTCTAGGGGAGAATCTTCGAGCACCGAAAAACCGATGGGTTGACCGAAGCAGATGGTGTGAGGGGACCGTTTTTCTCTACCATACCCGTAAGGGAGGGGCGGAGGAACATAGGAACCACTGCGACACCCAAATACCAATGAAGTCGTGGTATCATGGAGGGTTCACCGTAACCCCCCTCGAGAGGGGGGGGTAATAAAGTAGTCCTTACCTCCAGTTCTGATAATATATCCAATCATGGAGTTAAAGTGTCCAGAGGATACCTAGAGGACTACTCATTGTACATCTCGTGCGGTTTACCCTGGAATTGCTTCAGGGTTTAAATAACACCATAAAACAAATATATCTCATATATACCCCGAATATATAAAAAAAATAAATTAACATAAATATTTACTATAAATATTATATAAGGATTTATTTTTAATATAAATATAAATTAATAAAATATTTTTATTAATAATAATACTTATATTGATTTCTATGTGATCCCCGTTATCCATACTTAAATATATGATTATTAGGCATATTTTCATATGAAAATAAACTCAAGTTTGACAAAGAAATATTTAAAAAAAAAAGGGAAAAAAATAAATAGATTCTGTCACCCGAAAGAACCCCGTGAGCTCTCATTATATTTTATTGGGAAATCAATGTCCTCCCAATCAGTTATCAGTGGGTAATCCATTAAATATCATATGCAGTTTATAAAGGGACCATCATCTTCGTTATCTGAGCAAATAATAATTATAATAATGTACAAAATATCTTTGATCTATAATCAAAAAGCAAACATACTAGCAAACTGAATATAACGTATAAATAAAATACAGTAGTCATATAATATATATAATTTGTACTTTTGTCTATCTGAGGTTAACAACTCTTTTGTTAGTCACTTTTTTCAATATCTTTTCATCGTGCACATGAAAAGAGAGTACTTTGACTGATTGTGAACTAATGAAACGACCAGATCCCGATCATGAATACTTACTAATGTATGTATATACGAATGAGTGTCATCGTTTGGTTAATGTAAAATCAAAGTTTTCAATTATCATATATTATTAAATCAACATGACAATTATAGTAAATGGAGTGTAAATTTATTAGTTATAAAATATATTTAATAGATATTTATTAAATTATAGAGTATTAAATATATTAATAGTTATTAAATTAATTATATATTAATGAGTATCCTATTAACTCTTCTACTTAATTGTTTGACTTAAGAATGGGCATTACTAGGTACCGTATATAACATATTAAAAGTTATGATAGAATATTATTAACACTGATTAAATCTTAATGTGAATACCGATATCAAGTCACTTATAACAAAACAATAGTAGAGACTCATTTCCTCCCTTGTAAATTTATCAGGAATATTCGGCTAAAATTAAGATTATAATCGATACACGAGCGATGCTAAATCGAATTTTTTTTTCAGATTTGTTTTTTCAACGTGCTTATTCAAAGATGACTTCTTTGATACACAAAAGTAATTATTCCGCATGCTAGTGAACCTCTATACTCATTTTTTTAACTTAAAAGGAACACCTAAGAACATTCTTTGAATTTTGGTATAAATTAAACATCATATGAGGGTACATATAATATCAGAGGATTAATTGTTCTGATCAACTACGTGTCAATAGACGTGGGACGACAGTGGTGCAGCCTTTTATGGGCTCGTGCTCTGTCCACCGCGGCTCGGACCCGCCTGTATCTAGAGACAGACTTGAAAATTATATTATACAATGAAGAAAATCTGAAGAATAAACGTGAACCTCACTACGATTTGAATGTCACTCTGATTATTTTGATCCGGCTCTAGTATAACAGGCTCTATAAACCTAATCGAGAGATTGGCCTATGAACGCCAGCACGCTGTTGCCGATCTGCTCCGCTCGCCGCACTCCTGAGTTGAGGTTTAAGTAAATAATATTACAACCGTCACAGTTGCCTTAAGCTCACTGTGCGTGGGTGAGCCTTGAGTACGGGGTGAGCGATTCTCACCTCAGCGAAATATTGATCACGATTATTTATTATATGTAATAGTATATGTAAACGATCCTTTAATGGGATAAGTGCTCACTAATTATTAATATAGTATTTATAGCGTGACTAAAGTGAGTACCTATACATAACCTCATAGTATATATTATATAATATTATTATTAAAATTTATGATAATATATTTATATAGATATATGTATATATATATGTTATATAAATTATATATATAATATATAATATATATGATATATATATATAAATATATATTAATATTATATATTAATATATATATATATATATATATTATATGTATATAGATAGTATTAATAATTAAAAAATATATTATACAATTATTATTAAAACAATCATTTTAAAATTCTTAAGATTATATATATAATAATTATAATATTATTAATATGATTAATATATATATATTATGATTATTTATATATAAAATATTAATTAATTATAATATATAATATATTATATTTATTTAATAATTATTATATATTTATATATATAATATATATATATATAATATATATATAACATATATTATTAATTATAATATTATATAATATTAATATTAATTATATTATAAAGTATATATATAATCATATTATATATAGTTAAATATATATATATATAATATATATAATATATATATTATAATATAAATATTATAATTAAATATATAATTATAATTATATAATTATATATATTATATTAATATATATATATTATATATATTAGATATAACTACTGGTGCAACTTCTCACAAAAACTTAATTTATGTATAATACAGTTAGTCGTAAATTCAATACTCATTTAGCTATATATATTTCAAATTAGGTCTATTATTCTAGTCAAGGCTAGCTTTTATTCGCGATAAAAAGTTGATGGAGAGAAATCATTTAGAGTATAGGCGCAAAAGAAACAATGATACTATTTAAAATTAATTTCCTGTTCATGAGTAGGAACATCAGATATTTAGGAAAAAAAATTAGCATGGACTACTGACCAACTTTTATAAGCTTATATGAATTATATATGATGATTATGCATCATGATCATGATAATCAATCACTGAGAAGGAGTCAGACTTTGACTTATTAAAGTTAGGAGCAGTGGTTTCAGTATTCTAATTCTCCTGAATGTCTTTAGACTTAGTTTTCTCAGACTTCGACGTCTTTAGGGAGGTTAGCAACTGTGCTTGTGATGATACTGAAGATCTGGTACTGAGCTTATTCAGATTAGTCTCATGATTGATGATGTATAGGAATACTGGAAGTGATGGTTCACAAAGTATACTTGGCATGAAGAGTTTAATGACTTCCTCCAAAATTACTCTGATGCTATGTCAGTTTTAGATATTTATATATCTCATTCTCTTCATATACTTTGCTTCCTTTCTCCTAATTTTGTAGTATTCTCAATTTTATTATCCAAAATTTCATTTTGATGTCAACTCTACATTTTACACAATCCAATATAATGTTTCTTTCTTGTTCCATGCATTGTTTGCAACTTCAGTGAAGCAAAATTTACTAACTAATCTTTTTCCTTTGAATACCTCACAGTCTATAACGTTAAACAACGAATAAATTGGGATGACATTCCTTTCAAACACGTTCACAAAACATATTATATAAACTATAAATGTCCAACTCCAGAATAACAATGTAAAGTTAGGGAAATTAGTTCCTGAGCAGTTTTCTTTACAAACATTTTAATCATATGAAATTATGTTGGCAACCATGATGCAAACTATACTGTTGCCATGACAACGTGAGTTGCTAGGTAAGCTTTATTCTTTATTGTCATGGCAACACAATAGTTTGCATCATGGTTGCAACCATAAATTTAAATGATTAAAATATTTGAAAAGAAATCTGTTCAGCAACTAATTTCTCCAGCTGTATGTAAGCTATGTCAACTGGCATTTTTACAACTACATTAGGTTTATGCTAAATCTCTGACTTTAGATCTACATATAACTGATAAAAAAAATCAGCTTTCACAGACCATAAGGTTCAGAACAAATTTAGGACTACCATACCGAACCTATATCTACTGTAAGGTTACTAAATAGTAAATATTAACCTTCTTTATTACAAGAAACACGATAAAGCAAATAGGTACTTACTTTAATGGATATATATATATGCTGCTGCCATGCTGCTGCTGCTGCTATATATATATATGTACTGCTATATATGCTGCTGCTGCTGCTATATGCTATATATATGTATATATATATACTGCTATATATATATACATCTGAAATATTTCACTCAGACAGGTTGGTAATATTGCTATCTATATATAAACTAACTGTTCTTCTTTGCTGCTGCTCAACTATATATATACTTCTTCACTGCTGCTACTTTTATATGCTGCTATGCTGTATAACAATATACCATATAACACCTAACCTTATATGCTATATATGCTATGCTGCTTCTATATATATATACTATATATATACATATATATATACTTGCTATATATATATATATATATATATATACTATCTATAAATGTATATATCAATATATATATGCTTGCTGCTATGTAGCTATAACTATATATATATACTCAACATAACTACTCTCTCTGCTACCACTTTGATAAATGCTATATACTATGCTTCTCTTGCTCTCTCTCTCTCTGTATTGAATAATTACACACTGCCTTCCGGCCTTGTATTTAAATCATGATAAGAAGGATAATGCTATTAGTAACGATGATAAGACGATACATTAAATAAACTATATCAAAAATAATAACACTTTATGAATAACAAATAAATAAAAAAATAGTTAGACAGCCAAGCTTTCGTGTTCGTAAGCGAAACACTTCGTCGGGACTAGAAGGTGAAAATTTTCCATGATGAGGTTGGCTACTTTTGGATTATTTGGCTACTTTGGTTGAGTGAATGGATCTTTTTGACGATGTGGCATTTTTTAGGTAGATTTAATATTCTCTGAGGTATAGGTTGGTTGTTTCGTCAATTGAAATTTCTCCTTTCTGTAGATTAAAGTTATTCGTGTTCTTAATGATGAAGGATTCAATCAGTTTCCGGTTTTCTGTGTTTTGTATTGTTTTTATGATAATGAGGGTGTTCGTGTTTATTTTATTGTTATTAGTTTGACGGTGTTGTACGATTGAAGATGATTGTTTATCATCCTTGAGATCACTTTTGTGTTGAGAGAGACGGATGTTAAAATATTAGTTTCACTACCTATATGTTTGTATACGGATCACAATTGATTTTGTAAATGCTACGATTAATATTTGAAGGTTTTAAACTTATGTTTCAGATTATGTTGTTTGATTTTTCTGTGTGTATGGAATTTGGATAGTTACGAAGGATGTTTTTTGGTATATTGGGAATAGGTAATATGTTAGAATATGAACTATTGTTATTATACATTTTTAAATATTTGTTTTGCTTTACGTATTGATTTATTTATATGGTTATGGGGATATTTTAATTTAAGAAAAATGTTTTTGAGAAAGTTATTTTCATCTTGTAAATATTGTGGGCTGCATAGTTTAAAGTCACGAAGGAATAGGTTGCTCATGACAGCTATTTTTGTGGAAAAATCGTGAGCGGAGAACCAATATGAATATATGAAGGATTTGAGGAAGGTTTTCGGTAGATGCTGAAAGTTGGGAATTGATCTATGGACCAGGTTATTTGCCAAATCAAGAAAGTTTATTTTGTTATTGTATAGCACCTAATAATCATAAGTACATCATTAATTGAATATTAATTTAATAAAGAAGTTTAATGTTTGCATCTATCTATATCCTGAGGTATTAAGGCAAAAACATCCTCTTCAAACCCTCTTCAAACCCTTCATATATTCATTGGTTCTCCGCTCACTCCCCACAAAAACTAGCTGTCATGAAACGAACCTATTCCTTCGTGCTTGCTTTTAAGCAGGCCCTGAAATGTATTTGCAGAGATGGGAAGTAACTTTCTCCAAAGCCATTTTCATACAAGTAAAAATATCCCCACATAACCATATAAATAAATCACGTAAGAAACAAACAAGAATATTTAAAATTTATAACAACAATAGTTCATTTTTCTAACACTTATTCCCAACATACCAAAAAAACATCCTTCATTGCTACACAGTTAAATCCAAAAACAACATAATCTTGGCTCACTTGGTTTAAAACCTTCAAAAAATAATGCCAAACATAAATGCAGGCATTTACAAAAATCAATTGACTGCATACAAACATATATGGTGAAACTAATAATTTACCATCACTCTCTCAACACAAAAAATAAAGGATGATAAACACTCATTTCTTGCACCAAATATGCTACCCAAGCTATCAATATCGTGACCAACTCCCAGCCCCCTCTCGCTCTAGCTCCACCCCCAATGATACACAGTAAATTAACCTTAGGCATACTTATGCTGCTGCTGCTGCTTGCTGCTGCTGCTCACCACCTGCTCAGCAGCAGCAACCCGCGCTGCTGCCCGCCCTTACCCTTGTACTACCACTGCTGCTGCTGCTGTATATATAAATTAAAGTTACATTCAAGAATCTAATTTCACTCATCACTTTTAATATGTAATACATTTCCCTCCCTTTTTATTTGTAGGTTTTAAATTTATTTCTCCTGCTTAGTCAATAT
>JABUQX010037785.1:2500-5000 GCA_015478945.1 Trachelipus rathkii
CGCTCTGAGTCGTTCTCTCCGGCATCCTTCTTATGCCCCCACATATCTCTAAGTCTTCGCCAGATCTAATCCTGTTCACACAGGCACAGACACCAACCTCTTACCCTCCCCCTAAACCCATTCGTGTTCTCCCTCTATCCCCTCCTGGTAATTCCCACTATCGTCCTCAATCACCTTCATTTTCAGCAGCTTCGATCCTTTTTCCTCTCTTGTTGTAATGCCCCATGTTTCTGCTCCATATGTGTCAATGTGGGTACCAGTATCCTATCAAATATTATCTTTTTCCACTTTTATATCCATCACCCGATCTTTTCATAATTGGATATAACGCTCTCATTGTCCTTCCGTATTTTCCATTCTTGCTTCCACTTCCCGTACACATCCTCCTTTGCTTTAAATACGCCACCCAAGTACACAAACTGATCCACATTTTCTCAAATTCTTTCATCATCAATAAGCGATCTCCAACTTCTCCCTCATTCCTCATTCTACTCGCTCTCATTAATCACTGTCTTTCTGTGATCATCTCTAAACCAAATCCTCCTTTAAATTGTCTGCAAAACTTTCCATAAGTCCATCTCAATACTCACTCCTCCCAACTCCCCTAATGCAATCTCAAGTGTATATCCTTATATCACGCATCCAGATTTGGAAATTCTCTTTAACTTTTCTCGATTACTATTCTTAAGTAAGTCTATAAAGAGTAAGGGAGACCAGGAACTGCCCTATCTGACTCCCGTCCCCACCTCAACCATTTCTCATTTTTACATACTGTTCTCACTTTACACTCTCACAAACGCTATACAAGCCTTTTATTGCTCTCCTCAGTCTTTCTCACTCCATACACCTTCCTCCATCATTCTCAAAGTCTGGCTCTGGGTCCCGCATCCAAAATTGTCTTTCTAAGTCCAAGAAAATCTGCTATATGCTCTTTAATTAAACTCCCACTCTTCTCCAACTACTATTCTAAAACCAAGCCCAGATCCGAGGTACTCCTGCGCTTCTGCACCCATTTGGTTCCCTCTCCCAACTGAATCTCTATATCTGTTGATCCCTTTCCTTTTAAAAAATTGCCTTTCCCCCGTTAAAACAAAACCCTGTTGCGGCATAGAAGTCCAATAAGATATTCCTCTATAGTATCCACAATCTCCACGTATCACCTTTCCCTTATAAATGGGCAAAACAACTATTCTTCCCCATCTACCGGGAACTACAACCTTCATCCAACATTTATTTAAAAGTTCCACTATTTTCTTCTTCAATTCTTCTCCTCCTTCCCTTATCAACTCTATCGCAATTCCATCTTCGCCCGGCGCTTTTCTTTTCTTCATTTTTGACAAAGCCTCCTCATATTCTCCTATCGTTATCTGATCCACCCACTCCATCTCCTCTTCCTTATATTGCTGCCTCTTCCCACATCCTTCGCCTCTTAATAACATTTAAGAGTTCTCCAAATATTCGGTCCACCTCTCATTTACCTCTTCCTGTACTGTAAGTACCTCCCCTTCTTCTTCTTTGATTTTTTATATGTTTTTGCCATCTTGAAAATCTTCTTCTTTCCTCCCTCTGCATCCTCTCCCAATTCTTCTGCCATCCTTTCCGCCACCAGCCTTTTTGCCTCCCTCTTCACTTTCTCTGCTGTTTCCTGCTATCACATATTCAACTCCTCTCTGTTCTGTTCTTCCCCTCAACCACCTTCTCATTTTCTTGTGTTTTTTCACCCACTGCTCTCTTCACATCTTCACTCCACCACATAGTGTATTTCTTCCTCGTTCCTCCATACCACCTCATACCCAGCGTTCTTCCGCGGTTTCACTAATAATTTCCTGCAAACTCATGTTTGTTTTCTCCAGATTCGTCAACTTTTCCTTTATTTTCTTCACATATTCTTCTCTCTTCCCTTCCTCTTTCAGGGCTACAACTTTAATCACTTTCCTTTTTTCTCCAACCTCCCACTTTGTTTCCTGTACTCTCAGTCTGGCAACCACCAATCTATGATCTGAGACACAGTAAAAGATAGATCATTGATGCGAAATAGAAAAAAAGTTTGTAATAGTACTGATTTCTAAAGAACACCAGTATGGATAGATTTAAAGAATAAATAGTGGCTATCTACAATAGCAGTCATAGAACGAATGGGAATGAATGAAATTAAAGCTTTGTGCTAGAGTATGTCAAAAGTCTTCAATGTGTCTAACGACACAGTAAAAGATTCACCGAAATGCGCAAGAGCAGAAGACCAAGAGCCGGAGAGAATGGAAAGAGGATCATCAGTTGAGCTGTCCTTACAGAAGCCATACTGGCAATCAGAGATGAGATTAGACGATTTAAATTTTTCTAAATATTTTTGTTAAGAATAGATACGAAAACTTTAGGAAGAACAGAAGGTAAAGCGATATGACAATAGTTGTTTTGTTCACTGGGGTCTCGTTTCTTCAGCACATGCTGGAAGAATGCACTCTTTTAGCAGAAAGGAAAAGTATAATTTAAGCACTCTCCA
>JABUQX010037785.1:7500-10000 GCA_015478945.1 Trachelipus rathkii
ATATATATATATATATATATATATATACATATATATTAAATATATATATATACATAATATATATATATAATATAATATATACATATATATATTAAAGGCATTAAATGAATTGAAATAATACCAATATTCGTTCAAATTATATTCATTTACTAGTTTATTAAAACTCTTTTTCTAATTTCATAGTGATAGTGGAGATATAATTAATTTTAAAATGTTTGAAATTTTCGGGGTAGCCCAATATACGGGGGGAGGGGTTATTTCGTCACTCGCATTGATCTACGCCCTTCAGTGAATCTTCTTAGTCTTCCTAATGGTTACCATAAAATGTGAGGTTATGGTTAACAAAAAGAAATTATTTAATATTCTATTCTGAGATTGATTCTGAAGTAGTTATCATATTGAAAATTTTGAAAAATATTATTGCACATTTTAATTTATTGCACATATTGCCATAATAGTTCTTCTCTCTTGGGAAGTATATTTACAAATAATGTAAATATACAATATATTAAAAAAAATGAATCATATATATAAAAAAAATAAAAAATAAATAAATAATAATAAGCTATATATTTTAATACATGGGATTATTCCGTCCACCAGTGGTCTACATAACCCCTATCCACCAGTCAGCCATTTTGATTGTTCTATACTTCTATAGCAGTGGTTCTCAAACTTTAATTCGCAATGTACCCCTTCCAGTTCAGCATTATAAACCTCGTACCCTAGAAAATTTTTTACTACATTTTTTTGTTTATATATATATATATATATGATATAATATAATATATATAATATATATATATATATACTATATAAATAAAATATATATTGATATATAAATAAAATATATATATATATATATAATAATATAAATATATATATGTAACTAAATTAATAAAACATACGAAGGGGGGGAGGGAAACAACTTTATTCTTCAATTCTGGGTGCTGTTTTCGACAGTGACAATCGTAAATCAGGCTCTACATTCAATTTTGATCGGAGCTTGTTTTTAATCAAGCACAAAAAGGAAAATCCTTGCTCACACAGATATGTTGAAGGAAACGGTAGAAGTTTTGAGATAACCATTTTTGCAAGTTGAGGATAAGACTGGACTACTAGTGACCAGAATTTGATAAGAGATAATGTATCATAAGCATGCTTAAGAGTATAGAGTCATTTAAGAAGTCTATAAATTCCTCCTCAACGTCTGTAGGAAGTAAATGTACATTACGTGAAACGGTTAAAGTATATAATTTTTCTTTTTTCTTCTATTTCTGGCAAGTAAGATTTAATTTCATTGCAAAGAGAAGATAAGTGAAATTGAATAAGATTACCGATGTCGGTAATATCATTTTCTCCATCAAAAATTTTCGCAGTATTTTCAAACATGTGAAATTTTCCTGATTTCACATTTTTTTCCACAATTCAAGTTTCATAATAAATGACTTACATTTATAGATAAAATCAATCAATGTTGTGGATTTCCTTTGAAGTGACAATCAGATCAATTTTCGTCGAGAAAAATATGTTACTGAGATATCCAGTTTTAGTTGCCATTGTTTTTTGAGTGAGTTTTTCACTGAAATATTTGGCGCCTTAGCATCTCTTGAAAAGAATTCGGAAATCTCTTCTCTCAGATTTTGAAACTCTAGAAGTACATTGTCCTCCGCGAAAGTCTCGCACTTCTGTGTGGAAAGCAAACTTTTAATGTTCATCTCGAAATCTGACACAACCAAACGGAAAAGGGCCTATTAAGTGAACTAAGATATAATAGCGTTTACCATTTTGATAACATCATTAAGAACGTCTCGAAGTTCAGGAGGTAATGTCCTAGATGCCAAAGCATATCGATGAATTATAGTGTAAACTTATTACATCAGGGTTCACCTCCTTTACTTTGCTATAAATCCAGAACGAATGCCAAGCAATTGCCGGTGCACTGTCAGTTGTGCATGCACAGACATTTTTCCAAGAAAGTCCTACGATATCAAAGAATGTGTTGACTGCCTGGAAAATATCTTTTCCAGTAGTTGAGGCTTCCAATGAGTGGCAAAATAGGAATTCTTTTTTAAAATCGCCATCTTTTATATACCTTGGGAAAACAAGCAACTGTACACAGTTACTAATGTCTGTAGTTTCGTCGAGTTGTATGGAAAACATCTTGGTTGGTGCCGTTTTAAATTCATCGATCACTTGTTGCTTGACGTCTTCTGCCATATCAGAAATTCTTCGCTGAATAGTATCGTTCGATAAGGCACAATTAATTTTATTTGCAAAGCAGGCCTCACCTATCCATGAACTAACAATATTCTTTGCCACGTGGAAGAATGAAGGGGTTTCAGCAAATCGTATCGGGTTTTTTTGCTTTAGTGAATCTTGAGTGCTAACTTATATGTATGAAGAAGACCTGCATGAATTGCTGAAATCGTGCTGACCAGATTATCAAGACGAGAAGTTTCAGCAAAACCTTCCATTCGTTTAAAGAAGCTTGCATCTT
>JABUQX010037785.1:15000-20835 GCA_015478945.1 Trachelipus rathkii
ATTTTATTCGTGAACTTAAACTCATTACTTAAGAAGAGTATCCATCTGTGAATGTAATTTTCTCACATTATAACAATGTATTGAAATCTTTTGAGAAAACGAAGGCTAAATTTTCGTCCTCTGGATTTAGTAAAAATCCATCTCGTTCCTCTTCTTCCACAACAAAGAAAACTTTTTCGTATAACACTTCTTCCAAATCTACTGAAATTTCGAAGAAACCTTCTATTAAGTCAGATAATTCGCCCAAGAAGGACGAGTGTGTATCTGCATCTACTGCTGCGACTCCGTGCAAACTATGTCAGGGAAATCACTTCATGACTTCTTGTACCGTCTTCACCACTCCTAAAAATAGGAGAGAGCAATGTATACAACTGGGTTTGTGTGCTAATTGTTCCAGTTCCAAACATGCTGCCAACAGATGTCTTGCAAAAAAATATGGTTTAAGTCGTCCCTGTGGAATTTGTAGAAACAGTGCTCATATAACAGCTCTCTGCCCTACTGGAGCAAAGGCCAAAATGAAGAGCAATAATCGTGCAGTCACTTTTGAAGAACAACCGTCTACATCTTCAGCATCTCAGAACTATTCTGATGTTGACGACCAAAACAGGAACTTCCTGTGCATTAATACTGGAAATTCCTCTTCTAATCATATTTTACTTTCCTTGAAAGTGAGAAAAGATAACAAAACAGAAACTGTCAGAGTTCTTCTAGATCTTGGATCACAGCGCTCCTATTTTAATAACAACATACTTTATAAACTAGGAGTCAGTTTTGAAACTCTTCCTGTATATAACAACACTGTTAAAACTTTCTTGGGGGAACAGGTTAGGACTATGCGCTCTATAGATGTAGAACTTAATGTTTGTTGTCAACAGTTTATAAAGGTGCCTGTTTTGATAGATCCTGAACTAGATGTGAGTTTTGACGTAAAGGGCCTTATGGGGGCCATTCATAATATCTCTTGGAATGGACATAACGTAGCAGATCAATTTTATATTGGTAAACATACTAATAGTGTTAATAATATTGATGGACTTTTAGGCATCGATGTACTCTATCTTTTCAAACATTTATATACTATTCCATTCCTTGTATAAAGGGTAGAGCTTTAGAGACATGCCATGGAACAATTCCTTTTGGACCTGTAAGGTCTTTTATAACTCCGTCTCAAGAATCCATCATTTTCGGCGGTAGTGACTCTGATCCTAGGTATGATACTAACGATATTTGACAAAAGGACAACAAGACTTTGTCTTCGTCTCTTCTCAACAAGTTCTTCGTGAAAACACCAAATCACATCGTAAATCTTATTTTAGAACCAACACCTACTTATTTTGATCCTCTTTTATATACCCATAAGAATACTGATCTGGATTTGGGTCTTGAGCACCTGTATAAATTAGAATCTCTTGGCATCAAAAAAGAATCAGATCAAAGGTCTATCGATGACGTATTCATCCGAAAATTTCATGAGGGCATAGAATTTAGAGAGGGCAAGTACCATATAGAACTTCCTTGGTACAAAGATATTTTAGAAGATGTCCCATCTAATCATCAAGTGGCACTTGCCACTCTTCATCGCGTTAAGAAACGGCTTGACAGTCAAGGCCTCACTTCCGCCTATGGAGAGGTCTTTCAGCAGTATTTGAGAGAAGGAATCATAGAGACTGTACAGGTGTCTCCTAAAGATTTTAATAAATATATCTGGATTCCTCATCGTCCGATCATCAAAACAGCTTCTCAAATTGCAACAAAAATCAGGCCGGTCTTCAATTGTAGCTTGAAGGTTGGTGGTTGCCCGTCATTGAATCAAGCGTCTTATCCAGGAGTGGATTTGATGGCGTCTCTCTTTCGTCTCTCTTTCGTATTCTTATTTCTTTTCGTACGAACAAATATGTTGTTCTTTCAGACATCTCAAAGGCCTTTCTTCAAATTCGCCTCAAACTGGAAGAGGATAGAAATAGGTTTTGTTTTTTTTGGACTGAAGGTGGAGTGATACAAACCTATCGTTATGCCACAATCATATTTGGTTTATCAGTAAGCCCTTATGTACTAGGGGCGGTTATTAAACATCACGCTCAAAAGTATCCTCTTGACCTGTGTACATCTATTCTTATGAATAATTTATATGTGGATAATCTGATTTATACAAATTCATCTTTAGATGTTCTGACAGACATCTACCATCAAGCAAACACTCGTATGAGTGAAGGAGGCTTCAATTTGGCATCGTGGAACTCCAATCATCCTGATCTCAGAGACTTATTTTCATATGAGAATAAGCTCTCCACTCATCAGTTTGCTGAGGAGAGAGTGCTAGGATATTTATTTGATACGTCAGACGATTCGCTTAAACTAAGTGATTTTACTCTTGGAATTGTTAATTCCAAGAGGCAGTTGTTATCGGAAATCTCTAAGATTTTCGATCCCCTCTCTCTTTTTTTGCCGGTAACTATCCGAGGTCGTTTACTGATGAGGAAGACATGGGAGAAGGAGATGAACTGGGATGATGAAATCGAACTTGATATGAAGAAATCATGGGAAAAGCTCAGTCAGGATTTATCTTCTCTTAAAGAAATTTCGTTCCCACGATCTTGTTTCGAGTCCCTCGACTCCAATTTAACTTTGAATATATTCTGCGACGCCAGCACGCAATGTTATGGTTTTTCGGTTTTTGTTTCTTCCGATATTAATGGCCCATCTCTACTATGGTCCAAAGGGAAGGTTGCTCCTTTAAAGAAAAGGACCTTACCTTGTTTGGAACTTTTGTCCGTTTTTTTAGCTTTGAAATGCTTGCCTCAGGTTCTCAACAGCTAACAAGGGGTCAAATTCTCTTCGCTTAATATTTTCTTTGACTCTCAAATCGTACTGTTTTGGATTCTGAATAAAGGACAAAAAAGCAAGCAAATTTTGTACGATATCGTATTCAGGATATAATCCTCATGACCTCTTCTCTGAAAGAAGAGTTTTCCCTTTCTGCAAAATTTCTCTATGTTCGATCAGAGGAAAATCCTGCAGATTTAATTACTAGAGGTCTGTCTCTTTCTGAATTTCATAAAAAAAACTGTCCTTTTGGTGTCATGGACCTGAGTGGTTGGCTTCAGATCCTTCATATTGGCCTAAGTTTGAACTTAATGAAACAGATAATCCAACTTCTCCAGTTTTTGCCGTCTTACAAGGAGCAGGAAACCCTCCTGTGGTTGATTTTAGCAAATTTTCGAGTTTAGGGTCCCTTCTCAGGGTTTGTGCACTTCTTTTCCAATTTTTTGCTTATACTAAACATAAGCACATTGACTGTGATGCTAGAGCTCTGCTAACTTGTTTTGTTTAATCAAGCAAAAGAGTCCTTCCTCAAGGAAATTGCAATCTCTTCTAAAGGCAATAACTGATCCCCTCTCTTTCGAATCCCTCCCGACCTTGTCAATCCAACTGTTGGCCTACCTTTTTGGAATGAAAACGACCTTATCAAGAAAGTAAAGGTCGTCTATCCCGCTCCAACCACTATGATTTTGATATAATGAATCCAATTCTCTTGGCCAAAAACCATCATTTATCAGTCCTTATCGTCAAAGATGTTCATCATAAATGTAAACATCTGGGCATTCAGGCTACATTAACGAATTTACGTTTGAAAGGATATTGGATAACTTCTTCCAGAGCTACAATCAAAAGGATGCTAGCAGATTGCATAATCTGTAAAAAATTCAACAATTTCGCATATCAGTATCCAAAGTTTACAAATTTTTCTAAAGCTCAAGTTCAAATGTTTCGTCCTTTCAAACATGTAGGCATAGATTTTACGAAGCACTGGTGGGTCAAAAATAAAGGATCCAATCAGGCACAAAAAAATGTTCATAATAATTTTCACTTGTCTCTATATTCGTGCTGTTTACCTGGACTTAGTACCTGATATGACTTCCAAATCTTTTGAGCTTTCTTTCCAACGTTTTATTAATAGATTTGGAGTCACTGATGTCGTTTATAGCGATAATGCGAGAACCTTTTGTCAGGGTATTGATGCCATAGAGTCTTTCATGGTGTCTGAGGACGGGAAGGAGTTACTTCGAAAGAATCAAATGTCTCATAAACGTATACCTTTATATAGTCCATGGGTGGGTAGCTTGTGGGAAAGGATGATTCATGTAGTAAAAAGCTGTCTTAACAAAACGCTTGGATGTTCTTCCATCGAATACTTTGATTTCTTAACTGTCCTTTCTGATATTGCTGACGCAATAAATTCTCGTCCTCTTACCTACACTTCCAGTTCCAACGACATCATCCCTCTTACACCAAATTGCTTCCTAAAACCGCTTTCAAAAACTACAATCGTCCTGCCAGGAACTGATCCTGAAGATTCGTTCTGGAGCTCTTCTTTTAAAGCTCGCGAAGAGCTGATCAAAGCCCTGAAACGTTCGTCGGAGAAGTTTGAAGATTTTCGTACTAGGTGGTATGACGAATATTTGTTGAGCCTTAGAGAGAGTAGTCGAGATCTGTATCAAGCCAAGTGGGAAAATCTCATTAAAGTTGATGATATTGTGTTAATAAGAAGTCCTGTAAAGGAACGCCATTCTGGCAGAACTGGGAGTCGTCACCGCAGCCTCACTATAATGGAGATCGAACAACAAAAATACGCCATCGATATCGTGAGACCACCCGGGGAGGACCAACATTAATGTTTATCTGCAATTAACACATTATACCCTTAGATATCTTTGACCCATATGGGTCAAGTGCCGCCCATACTGTTTCCGCACCAACACCTCTCTTCTGCAACCTGTCCCTGCAACTTGTAATTCCACCTGTCGCTACACACGTAGCTCCTACTCTCATCTAGTCGACCTCAAAGGAAACCAGCATTAATTGCTCGTCAGCACTTTGTTGTTGACTCCGATGAATCTGAGGATTCAGATTAATTTTTTTTCCTTTCGCTGACACTATCCCCTTTAGTGGTATAGTGCCATTCCTCCGGCGGAGGATATAATATTCTATTTCCCGACAAGCTATTTATTTCCCAACCAGCTAAACTTATCGTTATCTGGGGGAGGAAAGGCGGAAGGATTCTTACGCAAACACTTTTTCGTTTGAAATCTTTGTGAAAAGATCTGTCGGCTGTCTACTAATTTTGTCAAAGTTAATATTTAAACTATAGTATATTTTCGTGAAACCTTTAAATAACAAAAGTTCTAATTATTGTGCACTCTTTTTCCGGAATACGAAAATTACTTCAATTGAACATTTCTAAACTACCTGATTTCTGAGGATTAATTTTTAACAACGAAAGACGAATACGTGAAAGACTACAAATTTTTCAAGAAAACCTGCCTACTCAAATTCAAGAAACTTGCAGAAACTTTAAAGGTAAGGAGTCTTTCCTCAAATCTTCCATTTTTCTCCAGATAACTGGTCACAGTTTAGCCTGTTTTTATAAATCCATCATTTTTTTCATTATAATGTATTGTGCCGTTGTTTGCTATTTCTCCTCAAAATCATTTAACAACTAAAAAATATTGGGATTTTGCGCACAAATATGGTACTTACTGCGTACCAAAATAGGCGTTAAAAATTTGCGCTTTTTTTAAAATCTCTTAATATATTCGAAAAACTTTTGAAGCTTATTTGGTGTTGAAATAATAATATATTGTAAAACCGCGTGTGCATTGGAAAGTTTACTCCTATCGAAATACTGCTGAAAGGAGATCTGGCAATTTATACACACATTTCCTATTTGGGAACAGTTTATATCAAATCTTAATCTCTTTACTTTTAGCACGGTCCTTTAGTATATAGTTCGAAATTTTCATCTCTATTGGACCTAGACAGTCTAGAATTGTACTC